>PVJX010000413.1:0-166530 GCA_004027295.1 Dolichotis patagonum
GATTTCCTGTATATCTCTTTGAATCTGCTTTATGCATTCTGTTTGTTTCTTATATTGTTCTTTCAGGGATTCTATCTGTTTGCTTTGTTCCTCTAATTTTTTAGCTGTGTTTTCACTAGATGCGTTCACTATTTCTTTCACTATTTTTATCAATTCTTCTTTTACCTGGGCAAGTATTTCTGATTTGAATTTCTCCATATCTTTCCCTATTTGCATATTTATTTCATTTAATATCATTTTAGATATTTCAGGTTTATGGCTTCTTTTTTCTTCTATGTACACAGCTTCTAAGCTTTCTTGGGGAGGGTTAGGGCTTTGAGCCTGCCTTTTGGTCTTTCCTTTTGTCATTTTTCTATATTTCCTTGCTTTGAGCGGTGTTCCAAAGCTTTCTCTGCATGTGTGATGAATTACCTCTTGCACCCTCAGTTCCTGGAGGAGCAGTGGCTCCCCCGCAGGCTCTTGGCTTCCTCACAGGGTCCTAACTCCCCTCTGTGGGCTCCTGGCTCCCTAAGTTGTAAGGCGAATGCTAGGTGTGGTCAACCTGGAGCCTGTGGAATCTCAGACATGCCAGGCCACCATGCTTTGTCCCAGGCAAGTCTCCAGGAGGTTCTCTGCAAGTGAAGGGTGGGCCTACAGGTCCCAAAGAGTCAGGCCAAAATGGTGGTTTCTGCAAAGTTCCTGGTCCCAAACAGACCTGGCCAAGATGCCAGTCTCCACAATATTCCCAATCCAAACAGCCCAGACCTCTCTGCGGGTCCGGCAGGTTCCCGGTCCCAAAGAGTCAGGCCATGATGCTGGTCTCTCTGAGATTTCCTGGGGGTGAAGGGCGGGGCTACAGGCCCAGACAGACCTGGCCCAGATGCTGGTCTCAGGGCAGTTTCCTGCGGATGAAGGGCAGGCCTACCAGTCCCAAACAGTCGCGCCAAGATGCTGGTCTGTGCAGACTTTCAATCCAAACAGCCCCGGCCACTCTGCGGGTCCCGGAGGTTCGGGTCCCACAGAGTCCCAAGAGTATATTCTTTAACATCCATATTTTTGCATAGACTGGGTTTTTTGCTGTTAATTTCCAGCTGTTAATTTCCATTATGTTTAGCCAATATAATTCAAAGATATTCATGCTTTTATATTTATTTAAGTGTGTTTTATAGCATAAAATAAGGTCTATTTTGTCTGTCTGCTTATTTATTTTGAGACAGGGTCTTGTTATGCCGTTCAGGCTGGTCTTGAACTACCTTATTAGTACAGGCTGGCCTCAAACTCGTGGCAACTCTACCTCAGCCTCCTGAGTGCTGGGATTATAGGTGTGCATCACCACACCCAGCATATATGGTCTGTGTTGGAGAAAGTTCCGTGGGTGGTAAAGAAAAATGTGTATTCTGGTGTTATTAGATGAAACACTCTGTAGATATTGGTTAAGGCCAACTATTCAGTGGTTATGGTTCAATTCTGATTTTTCTTGTTGACTTTTTTAACCTAGTTGATTTGTTTTTGAGAGTGGGGCATTGAAGTCACCCACTATGATCATTTTGTTGTCTATACTTTTTATGTCCAGTAGTTTTTGCATCATGAAATCAAGTGCACTGATATGCAGTACATATGTATTTACAAATGTTATGTCTTCCTTTTGAATTGTGTCCTTTTCTAATATGTCATGACCTCTTTTGTCTCTTTGGAACACATTTTGCTTGAAGTCCACTTAGTGTGAAAATAAGCAATACTTGCTTACATTTAGGCTCCAGTTGTGTGAAGTATCATTCCCAACCTTTCAGTCTATGCACATTTTTTCCCCCTGTAGATATCATATGATAGAGTTCTGATTTTTTGGTCCAACCTAGTCTGCATCTTTTGATCATGGAGTTAAGACCATTGACATGGAGCATCATTGTTGAAATGTCAATTGCATTATTTTCTAGTCCAAATTTCTTAATTATTTTTTCTTTTGTTACTCTCCCAGTTAGATGTTTTTTTCTTTTGATGATTTCATGATGTTGGCTTTGCTGATTCTGCCTAAGATTCCTGTAAGTACTTTCAGAAATACTACTGAAAGTGAGCGTGCATTTCTTTAGGATCTCTTTATTTCTCTTAAATTATGAAAGATAATTTTGCAAGCTATATTAATATTGGTTGACAAATTTTTTAGGGCCAGTAAAACTTCACAAGCTCTTGGCATTTAAAGTTTGTGCTGAGAAATCTCCACCATGCTGAAATGCTTGCATTCATAGGTTACTTGACATTTTTCTACAATAGCTTTTAGTATTATATCTTCCTAATGAATTTCTGGTGTTTTAACTATGATGTGTTGTAAAGATTCTTTTCTGGTCATGGTTTTTTGGGGTTCTACAGGATTCATTTACCTAAATACTGAATTTCCCCCTGGATTTGGAAAACTCCAAATGATTTTGATTAATAAATTGTTTGTACCATTGGTATTGCCTTCTGACTTTTCACTAACGACTATCATCCCTAAGGTTTTGTTTGGTCATGTCATGTACAGAAATCGGATCCTTTCATAAGTCCTGTTTTGAGTATATCACTGACTGCATAACCTACCACCTCAACCTTGTTTTTCTTCTATTTCTGGCAGTCTTCCCACAGACTGATCTTTCCTGTTGGCCATACTTTTAATGGACTTTTTCATACCCAAGATTTCTGCTTGATTCTTTTTCAGATTTTCTAATTCTTTGCAAAAGTGGTAATCTGTATCTTGCACTGACTTCTTAAATTCAGTCAACTTTTTGTTTGTATCTTCTTTAAGCTCATTAAACATGTTATTGATTATATCCTTTGTATATTTGGTTTTTGAATTTTTTGATTAAAAATTTCTCTACTTTCGTGCTCTTAAAAGTCACCTTTTAGATAGGTCAAAGATTTTCAGAAATCATTGTGCTTTATTTCCTCATGTTCCCATTGTTTTTGTGTTGGAAACTGAAGATCAAGCAGGACCGAAAATCTCTGTTGCTCCTTATGTGCCTCTCTGGGTAAGCACATCAGCAATATTTTCTGGCTTTTCCTCTCTAGGATTCTGCTCACACTAAACTCTGCACTTCTCAGGCTCTGTCCTGAAGATCCAGTGGCATCCAGGACTCCATGCAGGAGGCGCCAACTGCTTGGAATTCAGTAGTATGTAGGAGTCTGTGAGAGGGCCCCGTAGAAGTGCGGGCTCTGCTTTGCATGGATAGTGAGATGAGTATGCACATATGGTAGGCATCCCAAGTGCCATTGCGGTCCCCATCTTCTTCCCTTTCAGATCTGAAAGGGTTAGATCTTTTCCTGAGATGTATTCCTTGATTCTAGACTCCAAGCCATGCTGGGATGGAGTAGCAGCCCCACTTCTTTCTCTAAACACCCCTGATACTGGAATTAACCTGACGTGCTACTCCTTCAAGTTTCCTTCCCTTGTTTGAGTTTTTTATTTCCCCTGTCTTCAAGTACTTATAAATCCTACTGAGCATCTTCTGAGCAACTTCTGCTGCCTCAACTCCTCAGGGAAAGAACGAACCTTTTATTTTAAACTACTTTATGAGAAATCACTAACATACACAAAGTTGTACATGTTTAATGTATTCAACTTGAGTTTGAAGACAAGTATGCAGCTGCCCCAAATCACCACATAAATGTATCCATTTTCCCCCAATTTTTCCTTGCCTTCTCACCTCCTATAGAACCAATGGAAACTGTTATCAATGAATTTGCAGCTGGGATACCAACCCACAATCACTCTCTGATACCTGGAAAGTCAAGAAAGATCACTCGCAATACCTATGTTGTACAGGGACCAATAATTTTGTATTTCTCTGAAAAAAAGACTGAGCTGGAAAATAATCAGCCTTGAAAACTTGGACATCACAACATTCCAGCCTTCAATAGCTCCCTGCTGTCGCTACTTCTTGCTCTGTGGCTGCTCTGACTGGGCTGGCATTTTTAATATCTAGCTTTTAAGACTGTTTTCTGTTTAGTTTCTTATTTGGGGGAAAAATGGTTTGAGGTCATTTATTTATTCAGTTGAGTTCCGAGACTAAGTGCAGGATACTTCTCACATAATTCTCGACATTAATACAGCACAATCTTAAATTTTATATACCAGAGCATTGTTATAAGAAACTTCAGACTTGTTCAGCCCAAAAGTACTGAATTCTGATGGTGGCACCAAAGTTAATTTGTAGACAAAGGTAAGTGCTCACTGCTAAATCAAAACTCACAGTTTAGGGCATTCCAATATGTCCAAAGGACTCATGGTGGAGCTTTCTATTCAAAACTATCTAGGTTAGAAATATTTTAGAATACGTTTTACAAAAAGAGTAGTGAGCAGAAACAGGGCAAGGAGTGTCTGCTTTCAGAACTGGCTTGCAAAAGTCTACTCCGAGCACAGTGATTGACATATTGCAGCCATGTTATAAATATCAACTACGTAAAGTGTTACTTAATGGGACATTTAAGAAAAACAGTCTAAGCACTGTGTGGAATGATTGTGTGTAACTGAACATGTCAGTCGCCCCGAGGAATACATGTTTGGAATGAGTAAGGACAGATATGCAGCTGATGCTAAAATTCTCTGCTGGGTTCATCAGCAGCCTGACTGTGAAATGCAGATCTTTTCACTGACAGTACAATACGAGATATACCCTAAACTCAATGTACTTTTTCCTCTTATAATCTCAGAAGACATATTTTGATGGACCACACCTGCGTTGCAACTAAACCATTTGGATTACAGAGGGTGCAGGTTACAGAGAGGGGAGGTAGATGGAGGGAGCAATTATTACCATTTTGTATAACTAATAGGGCTCTGCTGATGCTGTCTCTGAAGAAAGAGCTTAGTTTACTGGATCTACGTGTCAATAACTTTGCAAACACTTCTATCAGACATGGTATCAAAACAATGCACCATATTCGCAGCTGAAGACGGAGAATACTAAATCTTCTCCCCTTAATTAAATCATTCCACTCTTGATAGTTTTAGGCTGGTACTGTTTTCCTTTTCCACAGGCTTCTCTGGTGGAGAATGTCTGTGTGGTCTTCTGCTGCCCCTTTGCTGATACAGCGCCCCCTAAAGGATCGTTGTTTTCTTCTCTTGAAACATTTCAGAAACAGTGGTTTCTGAGATTTCACTTTCTTTTCTTTTACTTCTTTTCCTTCGTAAATGGATACAACCTCCATCCAAAGAGAAATAAATGCCCTGAGACAAGGTCATCATGATCTTTCTGACAGGCAATGATGATGATATATAGAGTCCCTAAAACGCTACACTGAAGAGGGTTGGACAAAGATCTTTCCTTTTACACCTTATAATATGTTGCCAATAGGTTAAAAGAAAAAAAACACACGAAGTAACATATATTACACTGCTAAAAACATACGTATTGACCAAGAGACTAAGTTTGCTGGAGACCAAATGGTACAGGGTTAAACTGCTGAACACAGGGTCCTCTGGCCGTGTCAGAAAAGAGCACATCCCCAGCGCTCTAAAGTCAAGTAACGCCCCAGCTGGGGCGCCCGCCGTGGACCAGGGCTGCTGACACTCCCTCCTCCAGAGCAATAAAGCTGCCAACCGTAGAAACCTGATGGTTGTCTTAACCGGAAAATGTCCTGCCTTTGTTTCTCAGGGCCCTGGTCACTTTCATGGGCTTTGAGCTTTCATACCCTCCTCTTCCCCACCTCCCCACAACTCTGTGGAATATAACATGGGCTATCTGGAGTAATTCTTTGTCTCAACACCCAGAGAGTCTTTAATCTAAGAGTCTTTACTCTAAGAGTCTTTATTCATAAGAGAGTTCTGACCTTCCTGCAGTCCCCGAAATACGCTACTGCTCCTTTTATTTAAACTATTTGCTGCCCACTCATTTAGGAGATTGGGGCTAGGCCAAGACCCTGATAACTGGTACCCAAATAGGCACTTGAAATATTTGGACCAGGATTTTTAACCTAAAGAAGTATGTTACTCTGAGTAGAAAATGTTCAAGATGGAGAAGACCTTCACAGGAAGAAACTTCTCTGGAGATGCCTAAAAGAGAAAGAAAAAGTTTTCCACAAGGAAGAAATGGTGAGTCTTCCCATAGTGAAACATGTATTTGGTTATCCAAAAATGAAACATAGGTCAAACCATAGATCAGTTTTAAGTCTAATCAGAGCTCACCACAAAAGACCCTTGCCTCAGGTGTCAGGGTTGCCACTCCCAGAGGCCCTCAGAGCAAAGCTGGCCCAGTCTGAAAGGCCCAGGAAAAGCCACACTAAGTGCTAAAGGGCCCATGTGCCAACCAAAGACTTAACAAAATTGCTACAAGTGGAAACCAAATAGAATCCATGGTTTCCTCAGGCACTACAGATAATGATAATTGAGAGAAAGTTAGAAAACATCTTAAAAGGGCACATGATCAAGGAAAAATGATTTCTTATGAGGTTTTTTCAGCTTAAAATTTGGTCCACTCAGTTTTAAATCCATTACAGAGCTCGCAGTCAACAGCTCCTGCTTCAGACACAGAGGAAACAAAACCACTCCCGGCAGAGGCTTCCACTCCACAGCAGAGACTCTGTGGGAAGAGCGGGCTTTCCGGGCACAGGAGACTGTCCAAGTGATCAGTCACTGCTGCCAGAGATGTTTGGGGAGAGACCAACCGGACCTGAGTCAGGAAAAATGAACCAGCACACATCTATCTAGACACATATAGGTTCTTAAAGAGACCACTGTGAGCCAGAAGTGTAAAACAGAAAGAACCCACTGTGCTCCACGCCTACCACCGCTTCTCACAGACCCCCGGGCAGGGAGGGCCAGGCCTGGTGGGCACTGGTCAGCAGCATGCGGGAGAAACCAGAGTTTTGCCAAAGCCAGAGCTGGCCTAGGTGAGGAGGCAGGAGGAGCCCGAATGCCTGCATCTCAGCTGCAGAGAAAGCAGAGCACACAGCCTGGCCCAGGGCGTGAAGCTTGTATCCCACCCTTCACCATGCCACGGTTCCCTTTCCTCCTACCTGTGCCACTCTAGGCATCCTGGCACTGCCCTCCCACACATGTGCGGGACCACCACTTCTATCCCTTCAGGTGGCAGCAGCGTTGGTGGCCGGCAGCGAACTGTACAAGCATATTCATAGCAACTCTAGCCAGCTACAAATACATTCTCCATTTACAAGTGGCAGAAAAATTACCACAGTTCAATTGGCTTTTGAAAATATAAATAAAAATTACTACCAGATTCTTAGAATGAGTACTGGGGGGGCAGGCATGTAGGGCCTGGGGAGGGGGGCACAGGCCTGGCCAGGGCCAAACCAAAGGCACCAGCAAAAGGAGAGTTACAGAGATCTTAAAAATCTCCTAGAAACTGGTCAAGATACAAAAATCAAACCATGTAAAAGTTCAGTGTTAGCCCAAAAGACACTAAAACCCTGATAATCAGATTTAAATCCTGCAGAATTTTTTATTTTGGTGATCAAGAGAATACAGCCAATAAAATACATAGTGATAAAAATCAGGTGCACACCTCTACCTGAAATTGCTATTAGTTTCTAACGAGGCTAAATCTCTCTGATTTCTTTAAAGACATTTTACCTTGTTAAGTCTTACAGAGAGACCCCAGGAACACTGTTAGGAAAAAAAGGTCTGAGTAGCTGCCAAAATACATAGAGATGACTGAGCTAGATGCTATATATATAAAGAAAAGGGATGTAAAGTTGACAATGTTCTTAAGACAAAATAAAATACCAAAAAAATTGATTATTGATGAAGGTTTTTATTTCTTCTAAATAAGAGATATCTGTGAATTGAACTACAAAAACGGTCTGACTAGTTTATTTACAAATGCAAACTTCTAAAATTATTTTTTAATTTATTATAGTTCAATTTGTCAAAATATATCAGTGCACTCTGATTTTATAAACAAATTACCTTATATGTATCCATTTGTCTGTCTCTCCAGTCTATAAAGAACTGTTTTACTTGAGCTGAACAAATTTTTCTTCTTTTACATTTTTGGATTTTTGAAACATTTGTCTATATTTGAATTGGCTTATAGGTTAATGTCATTAACATGAAAGACACATTTCCACCCAGGTTGCAAATGGATCAAAGTAATATCAATACAGGTTTTATAGAGTTAGTGCATATTGCTGTCTGTGTATAATAATTTGAGAGTCTCTCATCGGTCAAAATAATGTGTTGTTATAATTGGATTCTCTTAGGTCATCAAAAATGTAAGATAATCAAATATCTCTGAGGCTGGAGAGACTTCCTTAGTGAATAAAAAAGCAGCTGCCTAAAAATATTTCTCCAGTTCTTATTCATTAATGGGGACTGTAGTAGTCTCCATAGCCCTTTGGAGACAACCCAATAAATATTGTGGTATGTTTACACTGGCCATCAAAAAGTTAATTCTTCTGTGGGTAAAACAATAAGATTTCTCATTAAAGGATGCTCTTTATGCAAAACTAAATTTAAAAACTAAAGTTTTCATGTGACTAGGACAATTTATTACAAATCTCATGGTATACTAAATACATTCATGTTCTCCAGATGTACAGCTCTTTGAAAATGTAAAACTAAGGTTGTTTGTGGTGATAAACTTTTTCTTTCAGTGAGACATCTGCCTTTCTCTTGAGCTCCTGCTACTTGCGATAGGAAGTTCATGTCAAGCCACCATAATGTCACCAGTTCAATGACAATTTTTTAACAAACACTTACATGATGTGTATGCTATATATGTGCCTCTACAGTTAGAGATACTTAGAAATTAAGCAGTCCAGACAGTGTCACACACTTATTCAATGACATCTTTTTAAGACAACAAATGAGAGAGTTTCTTATGTACCGGATAGAGATGACTGGCTAAAAAGGCTATTCTATGTAATAGAATAGATAGAGATTTGTGTTTGTTACAAATAACATCATGAATGTCACACTAAAATAGTATGTATGACTTTTGACCACAACTTTTCTCTGTAAAACTGTATAACTGTTGTCTGTTAATGTTCTACAGAAATTCAACTACTAAAACATCCATGGATGATTAAAAAAAAACAGTTCACTGTCTATACTTTATAGTTCAAAGTCCTTGATATTTAGATAAAATTATACTTAAGTTCATTGCTCTTACCGAAATTCTAACGTCACTGATCTTCTCTTTTGGATGTTCAACAACTGAAGTTTATAGACCAAAACTAACAACATAGATTGGCTAAGAGGACACTAACATTTTGACCCTGGCCCTTTATTGTCAATGAGGGCCCAGAACATGAGAGAAACTTTTCTGCAACATCCTACAACTTAGTGAGTCACTTGCCGTCCTGAGCAGGGAGATTGTTGGACCATATGGGACAAAAACTCTATGGTATATAGTGTGCCTAAGGAGAATCACCAGGAAAAATGTCTCCCAAGATTTCATAGAAATCAGCTTGTTCAGGCAAAGGCCATCACTCATCCTGATGGCTGACACTGAGAGAACTAGGAGATTCTACGCATGGTTCCAAGGTAAATTTTGAGGAGACCTTGATAGATGGTAAGAGGTTAATTTTGATTAATAAAGGACTGACTTTAACTTGGTTTTAAAGATCAAACAAGAATGTATAGCCAAAACGTATATGAGAACAAGGCCATAATAATATGCTAGGTATTAAAAGAAATTCAAATCTCTAATCCCTTCTGACAACTTCCAGCTGTATCAGTAGCTGACCATAGTTAGGATAAACTATAAATAAACTATAGTAAAATCCAGAAAAGCTCAACAAAGCTATTTAAATTCTTCAGGTAAGATTGGCTGAAATTAGAAGGACCTATGACAAAATATCAGAACCCATCAGTGAGAGCTATAACAGCCAGTAGGTTACAATCTCTATTCTACCAGCATGAAAAGGGTCTCTAGACCTGGATCCTTCTCAACCTGCGTTTCCATCTTAATGCTCATGCTCTGATTATGCTCTAATTTCTTCCTATCTGAATAAAATTACATTTGTGGACAATGTATCTCTCTTAAACTATTAAGATCAAACTCTGATCAAACTCTGTATCTGTCCTAAACTATTAAGTTCAAACTCTGTCTGTTTCTCATCAATACCTTTTGTCAATTTGCATAATATAACAGGAAGTGGATCCACTTAATCCCAGAGGTGTGTTTAGAAGGAACGTTAGTCATCTGGCATTTAGTGCATTATAAATCATTGCTTCAGCAGTCTTTAGCGTCTAAAATGATTTTAAAGTGTTTTCATTTCCCCCACTGTGAGCACACTGCCCAGCCTGCCCCGCCTGTACCATCTCAGTGGGCATCAGCCTTATGGCCAACTACAAAAACCTGGATTCTTTGCCTATGCTTTTTCTTGACACTGGAACTGATTTTCCCACCCCTTTATCTAGGCCGAATAGTTAGGGGAACCCCAGAGCAGCCCTCAGCCAAGGAACAGCTCTTTCTGGAGATTGTACGGATCTGAGAAGTGTGCTCCCAGTCCCCAGGGATGAGAACTCATAGCCCATGATGGACTTAACTGTGTGCTCTATGTTTCATGCTCCCTTTAAAACACAAGAAAATCCTCTGTGCCCATAACCTTGTCTTAAGGGCTGCTTCTAGAGTAAAAAAGAAAAAAATTTTAAAAATTATTTATCAGTCCCCAGGAAGTGTCAGGCGAGTCACCCTGATGAGCTTTCCTGGGGAAGGGCAGGAGGACACATAGATCTCTTCTGATAAACTTTTCGTGGTCAACGCAGCAGACTCAGGCAACAGTCATCTCACTCTCTGCTTCCTCAGCCCTGCTTCGTGTCTGGCTTCTCTAATCAGGCACCATGAACAAACAACATGCAACACGCCACACTGAAAATTAAGACGACATGGTGCCCAGAAGTCCGGGCTGCGGCTGTCCCCCTGCTGTGATTCTAACGTACACACACGCTCACTTACTGCCAAGCTCTGCTTCTGCTTTCACCAATCTGCCTTTTAGACACCAGAAAATTATTAAAAGATGATACCGATACCCTTTCTCAGCCATTATTATGATGCTATTTTTGCTTCTCTGACTATGGAGAACTGAAGTCAAAATTAAACGCAAATCAGTGCCAGTTTAGTTTGTGTTTTAGTCTCAAGCAGAGAACTGTGAAATGGGTGTAATAAAGGAACTCACTCTTTCTTACCCATGGGATCAGGCTGCCACGGTTTGGGGAGTGAGTCTCTTTCTAAACACAGTTTTATAACTATTTTAACAGATTTTACACGTAGAATTGGCTCCCCAAATCAGGCTCAGTGTGAGCCGTGACCATACGTCTGCTGTTTGTCTCCGCATCCTTCCTTCCTTGACTTCTTCACCACGCAGATCACTGCATGGTACCTCAAACAACAGTCATTTCCCAGGAGAGCGGCTTATCCTGTGATTGTACGCAAGTTAGGTTTAGGCAATGAAAGAAAATGTTAACTTATTACAGAAACAGATAATCATTATATCCACTGCTTTCAGAAAAACATAATCATGTTTGAATGAAGAAAGGAATATATAGTTGAAAAAGAAAGTCATAGAGATCATATTTCATGAGCTGCGGATAGTGAGGTGAGCTTGTAACTTCACTCAGGAAGCTGAGGCAGGAGGATTGTGAGTTTGGTTTATAGCTTGGTTTACAGAGAAAGACCTCAACACACACACACACACACACACACACACACACACGGGTCATTGCTGAATTTCCAATTTACTTTTCTCTGTCTGAAGTCCTCCTTGATTCAAGAAAGGAATGCATCATTTTGAGAAATGCTATGTACTTTTAAGAAAGGCCCCATCACACTGTCTGAAAATAACTGATGGAAAAGGGCACCCTATCTTGAGAGGAGAAAAAAGGCAACCTTGGAAATTTAAAGGCATTAAGTCACTCTGCTGCCCTTTATTAGCATTTTCATATATTCAGTACTATAAGCAAGGAGTACAAGCCTTGGTAAAACTACAAAACAGGTGCATTCACACCCAGAGAGCGAAGGGTCAAAGGGTCCACTCTGGCGGAGAACCTCATCTTGCTGACCTTCACTGTAAGGGGTTAAACACGGGACCTTAAGGACTTTAATAGTTTGTTGTTGTTGTTGTTGTTTTGGTACCGGGGACCAAACTCACGACAGCGCGCTTGCAAGGCAGGCGCTTATGCCGCTGAGCTAAATCCCCAGCCCCAAGGACTTTAATAGTTAAGGCTCCTCTAAACTTGTCAGCTGGCCCCAAGCTGCGATAATCAACTTTTCAATGTCAGATTCATTGACTCCTCGAAGAATCTTAAAATAGCCATTCTCTCCCCATGACTTTCCCCAGGAATTGGCAGCAATCTGCAAAAAAATAAAAAAATGAAACTGTTGAGTATTGTATTTTGCAATCCTTATCCTGTGTATAAAAATACTGGGAACTTGTATATAGCTTTAGTTGCCTTTGATGTACTGCAGACTACAGTTATTAACCTAAGTATGTTCTAAATAACAAATAGAGGAGCTATTTATGTTACATGAATATGTAAGTGTGCATATGTACCGGCAATGAAATTTAACACATGCAGGAGCCTGGAGTGTCACATAAATGGCAGCACACAGGCCTGGGTTACAGACATGGGCTACCAGACCAGCCCTGTGCTAGGCACCAGGACACCGGAGGTAAATCACGGACTGCTCCGTGTTCAGAGAACTGGCGATGGAATGAATGCGGGATGACTGACACCACAGCTGTGGGGAGGTGTGGACAGACCCCTGCGGGTACCAGGACAGTGCGTCTCACTCCTTTGGATGGCTGGGAAGAGACCTCGGAAGAATGACCACATGAGACAAGAAGTTGGCCAGATTAAAAGGGAATCAAGGGGATTCCATTCAGGAGAAAACAATAAAAACACAGACAGGAACAGCAGGAAGCAGTAAACTGGAGCAATGAAACTGCTCTGACGGATCGTGAGATTGAGGGCGGGCGGCCGAACTACGAGGCTGGACGGGAGACAAGGGCCTTGATGCAGAAACACTGATAGTGCAGGTAAAAGCAGCGCATTGAGCTGCTTCAGGCAGATGAGCAAGCTGAGAAATTTACTTTCTGATTACATTGCTCCATATGATACGGGGACGTAGATTTAAGAGCACAGAGACGAGAGGGAGGGAGACTAACTAGTAGACCCCTGTAATAATTCTCGTGTGTAACCTAAGTGAGGGAGCAGAGAGAAAACATTGTATAAATCTTCAGCAATTAAAATCAATAGGAATTTGAGTTTTTCCTTTCCTTGACAAGCCACATGGACGGTCTGAGAGTGGAGAGAGGTCAGAATGGCTTCTGCGTCAAAGCTGGAGTAAGCGCGTGGTGGTACAGTCGTGGGTGGAGTGCACAGAGTCCCATGAGGGTCCTGGGGCGCGTGGATGGGGGGGGGGGGTCTGAGGACACAGCTAAATGGTGCAGACAAACCCAGAAAATTAGAGACTTCCCAACAGTGGTGGCCACGCCGGGCTCACATTCACTCCCACCGGAGCTGGACAGAAGATGCCTAGGGTGTGATCTACATGGGTAGTTTCAAAGCAAATGGTGAGGCCCTGAGCTCTGCTTTCCATCTTGTAAGAAGGGCAGGTCCACTCAGCCTCAGAAAGCATCACCATCAGCTTTCAGGAACAGATGATCATCATCAGCATTGCTTTGAAGATTTGGCTCTTTGCCTCCTTCATCAGCTCTGACGCCTTTAGAAGCACTTTCAAATATGTGTCCAAAATTTTGAATTCAATTTGCCACTTCAAAGCGGCAGTGCACTTTCACCAGCTGGAAATGAGAACGCACTGCAGTGTGTCAGGTCCTAACGGCGCTGAACCTAGCTCGGCTCCAAACGCCATGTTTTCTAGTCAGCACCATTGCATGTTTTTTCAAACGCCAGAAAGTCAAATAACATTAATAATAACCTAGAATAAATGACTGGAAATGTAAATATTTTTAATTCTTGAAACTATGTAGCACTATACCTGTTCTTATTTGGATACAAGGAGATTATTACCGTGCAGTATTCCATTTTTACATTTTTGGTGAATCTGATAAGAGTATGTGAAGAATTTTCAAGACAATGCAAATGTGTGTGCTAAAGAGAGCTAGCCATAGACTTACAAAAAGGTGAAAATATTGTAAAGTAGTGCTAATTAATGACACTTCAGGACATGTATATTTATTCATCCAGTATCTTCCTACTTACATATTTTCTATTTCCTTTCCTGTTTGTTTTTTTTTAATTCCTGAATTTGTTTATGTTTAATGATTAAAAATAAGTTAAGTATTGAGATATATATAAAGTATATTAACCTTAAAGGTACAGTTTTGTGAATTTATGCTTGTGTTTATACCTGCATAATTATCTCCTTATATTAAGATTAACTAATTACATTAGATTGATTAACTGCTATGGCACAGAAGTCCTGCATAAAAAGAAAGTCCTTATGCTTTCCTGCAAACACGCCTGCTTTTCTCCCATCATGCTCTCTTGTAATTGATCTTTATAATAATTAATGTAATAATCCAGCACAGACCCTTTTGGGTGTGGCTCTTTTACCTCAAAATAATGTCTCTGAAATTTATCTATGCTTTGGTATATGCAGGTATATAAGGAATTTATTCACTTCATTATTATGTATTTTCATTGCATGATTATGCCACAATTTCCTTTTTACACTTTGTTTTTCTATACCATTAACATCTGCACAAGTTTTTAAGAAACCAAATAATAGAGCTGGGGATTTAGTTCAGTAGCATAAGTGCCTCCTGGCAAGCACAAGATTGCAAGTTGATCCCCTAGTACAAAAAAAAAAAAAAAAAAAAAAAAGAAACCAAATAACATAAGAAGTCTTATGTCTTATGATAGAAAATAGTGTTCTAGTCAAACCTTCCCCTCCCTTTCTGAAGTAACTGCACCTCCCAGGTAAGTAGTGTCAGATCTTATAACTCCTTCTCCTGGCAGTAACCTCAAATTTGTTTTTTTTCTTTTGTTGTTGTTGTTGTTGTTGTTGTCTTTTTGAGACAGAGTCTTGCTATATAGTTCAGGCTGACCGTGAGCTCACCTTTTAGCCCAGGCTAAAACCCACAGTGACCTCCCTGTCTCAGCTTCCCGAGTGCTGGGATTACAGGTGTGCGCCATCCAGCCCTGCTGAGTGATCTCTGATTTCTAATATATTAGCACATATAAATTAGCTATATATATATTAGCTATTTCCCTGCTCTCCTATTTGGAAGAGTATTTATTGACTCTCCCCTATGAAATATGAAGATAAATAATCATGCATGGACATACACATTGTCTCATCCTCTCCAAATATTTATATCACTTCTGGGGGCTAAACCAATATTCAGTGTTTACATTGTTATTTCTATGTAGACAACCACAAGAGAGTACTCTTTTTTACCGATTGTTTTGATAAGCAATAAACATCAGTACTTACCATCCACAGTCTGAGGGTTCTAGTTCCTCTACATCCCCTTCACACTTAGTGCTATCAATCTTGTTTAATTGTACCAATCTGGGGTCTGTGTGGGGGTACCTCACTGTGGTCCTCACCTGCATTTCTCTGACCCATGGTGATGCTAACTACCTGCCATATGTCATTGGCCATTTGGATTTCCTTTTTTCTCTGTTGCCTATTTGAGAATTTTCTCTAATTTCAATATTTCTTTCTGTCTTTCTATACATTTGTATTCTATATACACTGCTCTATATGTGAGTCCTCCTAAAATATTTTTGTAGACCTATACGTAAATAAATAAATATTCTTAGTCTGACATTTTCCTTTTCTAGCTGTCCTTTCAGTAATTGTTAGGTTTCATTTATTTTCTTGTAAGTGCAATTCATTTTGCTTCTAGATTAAAACAAGCATTGCTCAATCAACTGATATATCCCTATACTTTCTTTAAGAGACTTTATTATGTTGTGAAAGCTGTAGGTATATGGTACATCTCAAAATACTTTTGTGTACATTTTGTGTGGTCAGGGTCCTGTTTTTCTGTTTGCTTTTTTGTCACACACTGAAATGCCTGGAGATGGACACTGGGCAGTTGAGCTCATAGTTCAAGCTGGCCAGCTCCTATTTTGCTGCAGTTCATAGTGTACCGGAGTTTCATTCTGTATCAAGTGAGATGGAATCTCATTGTTGTTTTAATTTGCATTTCTTAAATAGCCTGGATGTTGGACATTTTTTTGATGTACTCACTGGTGGTTTGTCAGTGTCTTACTGAGAATTTCCCTATGTTCCTTGAAGAGGCTGGCCTGTGTTTAGCCACACACCCGTTTTGGTTGGGTTCTTTTTGGTTTAGGAGTCCGGTTAAGCCTTCCTTCTGGGAATGCCTTTGGGAGTACTGCCGCCTTTCCAATTACATTAACATGTGTACTACACGTCTCTAAGCATGAGGACGTTTGGGGTAACTACTTTTTTATTAAAACCAAGCTCTTGTATACAAGTCTGTTTCTTGTTCTCCTGATTTGTTGATAAAGGTAGGAAAAGCTATGTGCCGGAAACAAGGGTTCTAATTTTGGGCATGAACAACAGATTTTGGTGTGATTAGCAGGGATGCCTGGACTAGTCAGTGACAAAAAAGAGAAAAAAGAAAAAAGGAGGGCAGAGCTATCCACCCCAGGCGGTTCTGACTCCAGGATAACAGCATGGAGGTGCAGTTTTGGGTCTGAGGACTGGGACAGTCTGCACTTCAGCGTGACCATGGAATGGACAGACTGGGCATAAAGTACAAACGGGAGATCTTAAACTGTGTCATAGACTATGGCTCATATGGCTATGGGTAACTCAGCGACTGTCCCCAAATGTCAAGGTATGTTTTATCAGCTTGGACAGCTTGAACAAATTTCAGATAGAAGGTTTTAAAAGATTGGTTTTTTTCTCTATGAATAAATTAAAGAATAAAAAACAAAGTCTCAAAGTTCTTCTTTCTTTCCCTCTTTTGACTCCTGGTTGTAGTCTATAGTGTTGTTATAATACTGATCTTCAGAGTAGGTTAAAATATTAAAGAAAATACTATTATGACTTACATAAGAAAAATGAGATAACCTCTGGAAAAATTGCAGCTAATTCACTTACACATATAAACCACAACTACAAAAGCATGTATGTGCAAGTCCCAGGTAAGCATCAAACCTATTAGCCCTCCTACCGTACTTACAGTATAGTAATATAGCACGGCCAGTTACATTTAATTGAATATAATTGTTTTACATGTTCTGTATGTTTCCTTGTCTGTTCACCTGTTTTACTAATTGGCTAAAATACCTGCAGCATCTTATTTTAAAATAATTTTTTGGGGTGCAAAATTTTCTTTTTATTTCTTTGCTTTTATAGACTTCTGGCTCTGTTAAGGGTTTCCACAAGAAGAATCAATTGTTCAGGTTTTATGGAATGGACAAATTCTAAGTACAGTAGGAGGACTAATAGGTTTGAGGCTTACCTGGGACTTGCACATAAAAGCTTTAAAATTTGGCAACACAAATGTTCTACATGATTTAGCTTCTGTGTATTAATTTTCAGGTAAAAATTATCCTCTAATGTTTAATTGAAGTGGGCTTATAAATGGTATTTCCTAAAATAAATACTATCTTGGTTATCTTGAATAGCTAACATGTTACATGGATGAAAACATGTCACCAATTTTAAAGACACTTATTAATGCTGGTAAGGCATGTGAACAAGTTTTTTGAGGTAATTATGAGTGTCTATTTATGTATATGGTTGTCTGTATGCAATGTCCTTTTATGTGTGTGTGTGTGATAACTTCCAAGAATTTTTCTTCATTAAAGATAAGAATGGTATATATATTGCTTCAGAATGGTAACTACGCTATGCTTTGGTTCTCGTAAGTCACCTAAAGTAGCACTTAAGATGGATAAATAAATAAATGCAAATAAGATCAGTGTTTATAAGTGATCGTAACAATAGCTAAGTCATCAGTTATTAAACTTAATACATAAAAAGATAAGATACTTTGCTTATTAAATGTCTTTATAAATTAACATATAAAAAATTGAACATTGCTTTCTTGAGTTAAGAGTTAAATCTCTAGTATTAGAACAATATTTTTTAAACAAATGCTCCCCTAAGTAGGGGTCCTTGGGCTGAAAACTGGCTGGACAGAAGTCCCCTCTGTGACTTAAAGGCAGCTGCTCACATGAAGTTCACACTTTTGCACTGACCGCCACTTCACCAGCTTCTCCCCAGGCTGTCACTGTGTCACCCAAAAAACATCATTTAAATGATTATTATATACATATTTGTGTCTAAAATAATAACATTTTTAAGATATTAAAATAGTTTAGGTTAAACTTATACAAAGTAGATTAAAAAACAAAAGTTTTGTAGTTTACTAAGATAAATCATGTTTTCTATTGTAAGAAACTCCATTTTAAGAATTAAAGATTATTTAAATGTTGACCTGTACAGTATTTTCAATAACTAGGTTATGATTAGTTAAATACACAATCAATGTATCTGATTGTGTATGACTAGAGATATATATCTATCTGAAGACAAAGTATGCTATAAACTAAGTTTTAAAGTTCAATTAATCCTAAATCCTCTTTTATACAATGTACATTACATCTATAATTTAGACATATACAAGGATTAAAATTTTTGGAATCTCATTAAATTTAGTCCTGTTGTTTAGAACTTTATCTACATCTACTAGCTATGACCATGGAAGCATTTTTAAGAGTATAAATGAGATATGCGTATACACTGAATACAAGTCTACTCGTGGTCATTAACACTGTTTCTCACACTTATAAGAGCACTAAAGATATTCCTGAATTCTTCGCTGTTCAGTTACGCCATGTAAATTTGTGAAAGGAATCTCAATCTAACTTTAAGGGTAAAAATTCAGTAAATATACATAAATATTTTGATATAGTTGTGATGCTAATTATTGCAAATCTCATGGTATATCAAATGCATTTGTGTTTCTGAAATGCACAGGCCTTCTAATATGCAAAACCTTAAAAAACATCCCGTCATCCTGAGACGCTCCACACTAAAGTTGCTTATTAGGACAGACTTTATCAGGTTCCTGTTTATGTTAGTGTTATGTCATTGTGTCATGACAGCTAAATGTGCCCCAACAACATGTAGGTCAGGCAATGTTATTCTAAACATTAAAGACTCGGTAACAGTTATTTATAAAGCACATCTGTAAAAAAGTGTATTCTACCTTCAAAAGTACTTTGTTAAAAAAAAGTAAAAGTTTATTTTATTTAATATTTATACTAAGGTAAAGGTAATTGATTAAAAACTTATTTTACACTAAAATGAGAATTTAAATGTATTTCAAAGTAAAAATAACCTAATAGTTATACTACAATAAGGTCCTCATAATTGTTAAACTAAAATGCTATGTTTGCTCTTGATTTTAAATTTTTCTTATAAACTTTATAGCTGCTATTTGTGAACATTCCCTAAGAATTTGACTTCTAACAACCATGGTTAGTAAAAGAAAGACTAGTTCTCTGGTCATACTTTATATTTCAAAGTAGTTGAAACCCAGATGAGATTACTACTCCCACATCAGGACCCATGTAACTGACCTGTATTGGGTGTTCAACAGCTGAGGATTGGAGACCAAAGTTCAAAAATAGTGACCATGTTAAGAGGAAAGGCAATATTCTGACCCTGGCCCTCCAAGGGTCTGCGAGAACCTAGGATATGAGAGGACCCTATAGAGAATCCAAAAACTCTGGTGAGTCTCCCAAGCAGAGATATTGTTGGACCCCAGAGGAGAGGAGTCCAGTATGCGCAGTGCTCAATAGAGGGTCACTAAAAAGGAGATGGCCGCCTGCTTCCAAGGGAAGCCCTGTGGCAAGCAAACACCATAACCCATCATAACACCATAACCCCAGCACCATACACCATAACCCACCCAAACACCATAACCCCAGCAGATGACACAACCGGAACAGGAAAAACCTGAAAAAGCTAAGATGCCTCCAGAATAATGCCAGAGAAGAATGCTAAACTGCCCTTGACAAAAATGTTTCATATATAGATAGATGATAGATAGATAGATAGATAGAGCAATATATATATTAAGAGAGAGATTAATTTTGATTAACACAGGTCTCACTTTGACTTGCTCTTCAAAAACCCAGCAAAAAGTATAGCCAAAATTATACATGCAGGAGAGTAATAGTAGTAGTAATATTAAATTAAAACCTAGGCTAGATATAAAAATGGGCTCCAAGACTATACCAGCCCATGCTGGAAGTCTCCAGCTGCATCTCTAACTTATAACCATGAATTACAAGGCTAAAAGTCACCTAATTCATTTTTTTCTTTACTTTTATTCCATTCTCCAATGAGGGAACTAACACTTTCCTTTACCAGGCCCAACACTATACCAAAACATTAATTATACCAAAAACATTAAAGCAATTACATGTTTGGTTTGTGGATAATTGTCCACTTCTAGTGAATCTGGGCTACCACGGTTGGTATCTCCTCTGTGGGGAGATGATTGAATAAAGCTTCAAAATTTTACAAAGCAGTTACAAGGAAAATGACAATTACAAAGCTTGCTACTGGATCTAATGTCTGTCAATGGCCAATACATGAGATTCTTCATTAAAAGGGTCTTGGGAAGTATTTTCTTTTGTAGCCTGAGTTAATACTAAGATATGGAAATATACAGATTCCTATCTACTCCTGACTCCTAAAACTCACATAATGAAAGATAACCTTTGCTTCACAGATGGATATTATCAGGTCTGGACAAATATATCTTGTTGACAGCTACTATGTGGCAGCTCAACCAACCAGTACCCCTTTGTGGAGAACACAAAAATCCATATTTAAAATAAATATAGTGGTGCCACCCAAAAAATATGTACTAGATGCCCACCAAGGGCTGTAATCACACTATTGTGTGAAGAGATACTGTCTTGTTTGCTCCTGGCTGGAGGGTGAGAGCTGGAATAAAACAGCCAGTCCAAAAGGTACCAAGTGGTCCTGTGTCACATAGTTGTGGTCTTGGTTATCTCTGGGGTACTTAGGTAGATTACATTAGGGTAGCTGTTGGTACCAAGGCACTGGGTTGAGACCATAGATCAACAAGGCAGTCTCTGGGGGCTGGGGATTTAGCTCAGTGGCATAAGCACCTGCCTGGCAAGCGTGAGATCATGAGTTTGATCCCCTGTACAAAAAAAAAGGCAATCTCCTAGACTTGCAGCATTGATGGACCAAATCAGCTTTTCACTGGTGTATTCATTTGGTCTCCGTCTTTATTCTCCAAGTGGAATGGTCCTCAAAAAGCCCCATTTCATCCTTGCTAACTTACACAGAAATCTCTAAATGGCAGTGCAGAGAGTATTTCATTACTAAATTCAGAAGTAACAATGATGAAAAAAGCCATTCAATAAAATCAAATGGCCCTAGATACAAAGCAGAAACCGTGCCATTGTCAAAACAGAATGCTGCGTGTATCACCTGATAACTGTATTGTGGTTTATATCTAAAATGTCCCCCAAAGCCTCATGTGTTCCCCCGGGGGCTTTTGAACGTAAGTGGATCATGGGTGTGTGAGACGGGGTCATGGGTACAGTCACTGGATTAGTCTACTGACTGGGTTTGCAGCATTCTGAGTGGGGCTGGATGGATTTACTAAAGACAGAAGACCTAGCCTGGTGTGAGCGACACCAACCAATAGGTGTGTAGCCTGAGTAAATAAAAAGGGGAAGAAAGGCTCACTGCTGCTCCTGCCTGCCATGCCATGGACTGTCTCTCTGCTGTATACCTCTGCCAAGCAGTCAACTGTGGACTGAAACCTTTTCAAACCATTAGCCAAAGTAACCTCCTCCTTTAACTTGTGTATTTCAGGTGTTTTGTCTCAGCAATGAGAAAGTAACTAAAACACCCTGCAAATATCAGACTCTGGCATAGGCTCGCATGACTGGCTACCAAGCTGGTTCTCTGGAACAACCTGGTAGAATAAAAGTTCTCATTTCTCTGGCTATGATACTGTCAATTAAAATTCTTTCATATTGCATAATCCATTATTGTGGCTTGATGTCTTCTATGCCTTTGTCCTTTCTAAAAACTATGATGGTTCTATGAAAAATATTCCTACATCTCCTTGAAATCAGGTGGGATGAGTCTTTCAGTCCCTAGTTAGGCAAGATAAGCAAGTTTACTCAGCCTAAAGTAGTTACACAAAGATGGACCATCAGACTTTCTGCACCCCATTAAGGATAAGGGGTAAAAGTCTCAGATGGAAATGAGGTAGGACAGAAGAAATATAATGAAATTTTGTATATTCGCCTACTGTCAAAGTTTCAAGAAAATGTTTCCCATTTCTAAGAGCTTGCTTTTAGATTGCTGTGGCATTTTTATCTACATAATGATATCACCTGTTAATAATATCAGTTGTGTTTTTACCAAACTTTTTTCAGTCTTTCCAGGATGTCAATCTTTTAAAAAAAAAAAATCAACTCTATTTTGCTGATTTGCATCATCATATTTTGACTGCTTTCTTTGCCATTAATTTATATGTGCATTTTTTGTTTTATAACAAACATAAAAAGGATAAAAACAAGATAGAACTTTTAAAATTAGAAAATTAACACCAGTTAATATATTACATATTGTTATCTTAAAAGTAGTTGTTCCAATTACAAGAGTTAGGCATGAAACAAATGATTAAACAATCACATTATCTTCCTAGTGGGAAAAAAAACTGAAAGAGTAAATAAGATCCAAAATATACAATAGCTATTGTGAAAATAAAAGGGAAAGCAAGTGCTCAAAAGGAAAGAACTGGCATGGGGAAAGGAGAAAAGAAAGAAGGGGAAAGAGTATATGTATATATGTATGTATGTATGTATGTATGTATGTGTGTGTGTGTGTGTATATATATATATATATATATATATACAAGATAGATATCTTATACTACTAATTGCTGTAAGCTTATCAAAAAGAACAGTTTATGTTTTCATTATGTGTGCATCTTTTTTACTTATTTCATTCTTCCTTAGATTTGAGGTTTTTCAGCTTATATAATCCATATTTTCAATCTGTTTTTAAAAACAGGTTTGAACTTTTTTTCTTTTTCAATGCATAAAGTTTCTCAATGTTTTACCTAAGTGATGAAAGTTTTGAGGTGCTATAATTTCAGTACTTTGAATTTGTTTAGTTTACGGCCTTGTATACGATCCACTTTGGCTAATATTTTATGTGTGTTCTAAGAGAACACATATTTCTATCGCTTGTGGTATAGGATTCAATTGCATAAAATTGTGTAATGTTTTTCTGATTTTTTTATGTGTTCACTTAGGTATGAGCTGCTTTTTTAATGAGGTAATTAACAAAAAGTTTTAAAATACTAACCTAATAATCTTTTGCCTGTAACATTTTTTCTTGAAACTGTTATTTCTACCCATTTGACTGAAAATGTCTTAATTATTCTTTCATTTTAAATAAAACTGTCACCAGTTACAAAATTCTAGGTATACAAGTGTATCACCATCTTTACCATTGGATTTGGTTTTTCAGATTATCAAATAAGTATTTTCTATTTGAACTTTTTTCTAATAGTCACTTTTTCTATTAAGTGTCTTAAAACTTTAGATAAGTACTATTATATTGTTACAGGCAGCTGATTTAGTTAGAAATACAGGCAGTCAGATAGGGCTGGGCCCTCAAAGGAGCCAGTGCAGAAGACCAGATATTTGCAACCTTGGAGGAGACAGACACCTCCCACTGTGGGCCATATCTCAAGACAAAAGGCAAAGCAAACACACCCACATCCTAAGATTGACAGTCTAAATAGTTCTCTACCACCCTGAGGAAGCCAAGAATCACCATCCCAACCCCCTCCTATATCAATATTATTGATTATTTTATTGAGCACTTCAACACTGTTATTTTGTTGTCTTCTGCCTTCTATTTTTATGTTGAAATTAGTCTTCTGGTTGTTTTTCTTAAGGATAATGCATCCTTTTATAATCCGGCTGTTTAAAAATGCTTCTCTTTATTATATGCATTCAGCTATTTTAGTATGGAATTCCTTGCTACTTGTCTTGATCTCTCTTACTTGTAATTTACGGAGCTTCCTGGATTAATATTCTTTAATTTTGGAAAACTTGGCCATTAGTAATCGAAGACAATCATTCTATTTCAATCTCCTTCTCCTTTGCTTTCTCATTTTCTGTCTCTCTCCCTCTCTCTACTTTTTCTTCTCCATCCACCAGACCTTCTTAAAACTAGAATCTCATGTATGTTCAGTCATTCCATTGTACCCTACTTATCTTTTCATATTGCTCTGGATTAATTTTGCATTTTGTTCCATTACATTTTCTTCTGTGTTATGAGCTTATTTTGTTGAATTTTATTTAGAACCATTAATTCTCTCTGCTACTTAATACATATAGTAAGAAATGACATTCAGAAAATCAAGAATTCATTTTTAAAATTTTTCCTTATAGATTGAAATTCTTTGTTTAAATTTTCCCTTTTTTAATCTCAGTGTTATGTATTCCAGTTTATAATTGCTGTTCTAAAGCATACATCTTAGGTTGCTACTGGCAACTGAGTTAGATAGAAATGTTATAAGTAATCAGAGCTAGGTCCTCAAGGGAGCCAGTGCAACTGTGGGAGAGACAGACACCTCCTGCTGAGGCCTGGTCTCAAGACAGAAGATCAAATGTCCCCACTTCTTAAGCCCTGATGTTCTAAACAGGACTGTATCACCCTGAGGAAGCCAGGAGTCACCACCCCAGCCTGCTTGCACTTACCCATTTGTTTCCAATTTGGTCTATTTAACCTAAACAATTAATCTTACTGGCTGGCCATAGTTCTGTCCCACCTTATATCCATCTGCCTTGCCAGTTCCCATATTTTCCCCACCTTGGACCCATCTCACTTCATGGTTTTGCTCTATAAAAATCCCTAAAAGAGCCAGAGTTCTTGGCAACCCACTCAGGACCCCTTCTTTCTCTCTCTCAGACAGAAGCTTTCTTTACCTCAATAAATATATTTTGCTCTTAACCTCCATTGTTCCTAAAATTCATCCTTTGATTTTAGAGAACACGAACTCATACCAGACATATAGTAGGTTGGAAGTTTCATTCCCCTATAGCTGCCCCCCCTCTCTCCCTCCCTCCCTCTCTCTCTCTCTCTCCCTCTCTCTCTTGTTTTTTTGTAGTGGGAGTCAAACTCAGGACCTCATGCTGCCAGGCAGGCTCCACGTCACTGAGCTATATCCTCCGCCCCTCATCTATTAATTTTATTGATAGCTTTTTTCTCTTTATCATTGGTCACATTTTTCTTCTCTAATTGCCTTGGAAGTTTTAACTGTATACTAGGTATTTTTAGAATACTTATAGTTACTGGTATTGGAGTACTTTTCATAAATAAGAAGGGTGTTACCCCTTTCTTTTAGGGATCTTGCTAACTGAAGGACTGATCGCCTCCATTCAGCCAGGAATTGAGAATTGAGCTGGGCAAGAGCTGCAGAGAACCCGGGGTTTCCTCCAGTCCACACAGGGTGTCAGATAGCGAAGGGCCACGCCAGTTACACGTGCATTTCCAGCTCTGTTCGGCCAGGGCTCCTCAGCAGGCCCTGCAGGGCCGCAGACTTCTCCTTCTGTGCCTCCTTTCAGCTCCACTCAGCTCTGCACCCCGCTGTATTCCTCTGGAAGAGTGAGCTTGGAGCTTGAGGTCCTCTGGACCCCACTCCATCTGGATCTTTTTCTCAAGCAGTTCTCTAATGGGCCAAACGCTCCCAAGCCAGGAAATTTCCAGATTCAGCTGTCTGGTCAGGAAACTGTGTTGTCACTTTCTACCATTTAGTGGGATTTATAGCTGCTATGTGTTGCATTCTACTCAGCAATGAAAGCTATCCAGTTATTTTTATTATTACTTAAAAAACTATGTTCTAGTAAATATTTTCAAATATCTCCATGTAACTCTGGGAAAAATTTACCTGTGTTTTTCAGTGCTCTCGACAATCAAATACACAATATAAAGTTAAGAAATGTTTGTTTTTATTTCTCTTAGAAATATTTACTGTTCGCATACCACGAGAATTAAATTTAAAGCCATTTGTCTAGCTAACTCTGATGCTTTGAAGGAGTAATTAGATTAAACTTATCTTCCCAAGAGAGGCTAAGAATTAGAGGAAGACAAGGTCCTAAATTAAGCCCCATTTTCCAGAAGTATTGGAGATTGTCTCCTACAGTCAGTATTTGCACATCAAAAGGAACAAACCTCAGTACTTGGAGACCTGATCTGGAGTTTATCTATGGCTTGGAAAAAAGGTTTCTATTTCTAAGAGCTAGTGTTGAAAATACAGAATCCTTTCCATCTCATCTAATGAAAGGAAAGTTCTCTTTCACCTGGGGAAAGGCGAAATCTACCCACTCCCTCTTGTATATGACGAGAAAATCCACTGCCCTGAGCTCCCCTTCACGGTGTAACCGCACTCTGTGGCCACCTGGTTAGGAAGTTACCGTGGGTCTAATCACACCCCCTGCAAGACACAGTGCAGGGACCATGCTGCATGCAAAGGTTACCCCCGCATTGTTCTGGCCTGAGTATCAATCACCAAGGTTTGGCTCCTGATCCATACGCTGTATGTGTGTGTGTACACATATGTGGAATAACCTTCCAGAACCTTCACAATTCTTTGTAAAACACTTCAGTAGTACATAAAGATTTTGTATTTTAATTAAGTAACCACTACGTTTTATATAAAATAAAAACTATTTTACTGAATTGAGTTTTTCTGAATACATGCCGTTATTTATCCACTCATTCTATGAATATTGTTTATATTCCAACCATATATCTACCTATACTTTGCCCTTAGATACTCTGGTAAATAGCTACATGAAATCTTAAACCTAGGTAAGTACACAGTTTAGTGGAAGAAGAAGCCAACTAAATTGTGTGACTTACTAAAACACAAGTTTCCGTCTGCTTCTTGTATACCTGGTAGTTACATTCAACGATTCATCCACAAAAATCACTGCAGAAGGAAATCCTGCCCCCATCCCATGAAATAATGCTTACCTTAAAAATGTTTTAATAGGTAGTACATTCAGAATTGATAAGTCGCTTCCCCAAAGCAGCTTCAGAGGCCAGCACACAGGTACACATTGAGTGCTCGGAGCATGTGATTAGGACCACACGTGCGTTGTGTGTGTGCGTGCCTGCCACACTACTCAAGGGACCCTGGGTCACAAGTGGGCAGGTGGGGCCTGAGTGCATCACAACATACTTTAGTTGGCTGACATACACACATATACATACACACATATACATACACACATATACATACACACATATACATACACACATATACATACACACATATACATACACACATATACATACACACATATACATACACACATACACAAGGCAGTCTAGAGAATAATAGAAATTTTTAAAAGCTCTGTTGATATTTGATGTTTTAAAAATATTATTTTTTTGAAATAAAATAACATGAATAGATATATTATAGTACAAATGATTATAATGAGCTTTAAGCTGAAGAAAACACTGGTGGAATACATAGTACAGTGACTAAAGATGAGACTAAATGAAATAGGTAGCAGAGGGACAGACATTTCTGCACCTTCCATTTTTAAGTGGAAGGAATTACATACCCAAAATTTTTCTTTTTTTCCTTTTGCTCCTTTCAGTGTACCCCACCTAAAAATAAGTATAACATAGTTAGAATGTTTGATCTGCATCGTGAGCACACAGTTGTCACTCTTACCTTTTTAGTGTCCATTTTTTTCACCCTGTTTTTGTGAAAATGTCATTACCATTCAGTGCATTCCTACAGAAATGTACTTGCATAGTTTTCTTCTTCACCATGACTTTATAACTTAGCTATCTCTAAATAGCTTGAAATCCAGCTCAAAGAAAGAGGTCCCAAGGGAACCAGAGAATAAAAGTTTTAAAGTAGTTAAAGACACTTCCCCTCTTTACATCCAGCCCTCTGAAACTTTATTATGGATGAAATAAGCTAAAAATTTCCCAGACAACTGGTAAAAATTATAATGGAAATACACATAACTTATGGATGACAGATTTTAAATAAAACATTCATATATAATATTACTTTCTAAAGTAGCAAGCTGTCCAATTTCTGTGCGAACATATGGAAATGGGATCTTATATTCCCAGTACTAATTCATTTTCAGTAGAGCACAGAATGATTCATAAAGAACCTGAATCTAGAATATTTTTTCTGTTCACTAAATCACATATTCTATTTAATTTTCCACATATTCTATTTATTGAAGTAATGCACACTTACCTCAGATCATATAGTAAAAAATTGAGCTGAGTACCCAAATCTCATGTTCTTCTTAACATACAATGGTGGTTTATTCTTCTAAATGGACATCTCACAGCTGAACAATAGTTTTAGGGGAGAAGTCAGACTGAGTACCGCCGTCATGTAATTTGACAGGCTGTAAGAATGTCATCAGGTCTGCTATACAGTTCCCTATTTAGCCTGTCCCAGGGACCCCGAACCCCACCGTCACAGCTCCTGTAAGCCATGCCATTAGAGTACACACATTCCTAAGAGAGGGTTACGTTTGTTACTAAAATGTTTTCCAGCATGTCAGTCTATAGAAGGCTGTTTTTAATGGGGTGCAGAATGGAACAATGCCATCGCAGGAAGAAGGTGTTAGCTAAAGGCTTGCGGTAGGGTTTCCTGGACTTTCCACACTCCATGTGCAGCCGGGGTCCTGAGTGAGAGGGACTAGAAAGGTGTGGGGGGTAGGAAACCTCTGCAGAGCGACTCTGCTCTGGCTCATGCCCAGACTTCTAGGAGTGGTAACTACGCTGACAACCATGGTTTTCTGGCAGGGTTTTTTTGGTTTGGGGTTTTGTTTTGTTTTACTGGATTTTTTTTTTTCTGCTACAAAACAGAGTATAATGTTCTGAACGGTCTGAGCAGTTTAATGTGTAAGTTAAGGTTGGTTCAATTTGCAAAACTATTTGTTAGGCCTATAATTGCATTTGCATTTTTAAAAGTCATCACCATTTCTAAAACTGACCAATTCTAATTGTCCCCAACTGGTCAAAGGCCCTTCCCTGTTTCAGTGTAGCAGCTCACAGCTGAAATCTGCAGTCACCCACCTTTCTCATTTATAATAAGAGCTGCTACAGAAAGTTCAGGAAGGCTTAATTACCATTGAAACGTGACGTGGTCTGACTGACAGTGATGTTACCTGTTTACATAAAACCCAAGCTAAACCAGAGACACCGCCACATTCAGCTGTGAGGTCCCCTATCTGAGACTCTAACAGACAGTGTAGAATGTCCCATTTAAGCCACTGTGCAGGATTCCAAGAACCAAAGGAGCTCAAACAAGAAAGGCCCCTCTGTTGCCCCAGCACTCGGGAACCCAAGAAGGAGGCCACACTGGGAAGCCCAGTCTGTGCAACTCAAGATTCAGTGAGACCTCGTCTCAGAAAATGCAGCCTGGTTAGAGGGTAGCACTGAGTGCAGGGTGGGAGGGACGGAGCACTTACTACAGAAGCTACAAGCGCAACTCGCCACGGGAGGAGCGCCGCCCTCATCTGCAAGCTCCTTGGAACACGCCACAGCTGCTCAGAAGCAGTGAACCAGCTTCGGGCAAACGAAGGTCTGTACTTGAATATGGGGTAAGATCGGGTAACATAATGTCAGCGCCCAAGTGCGTCACCAGTACACAGCCGGAAATAACTCTGAGGAAATAAAACATCCTCTCAAGAGCAGGAGGCGCTTCATGATGTACTTGCATGAATTTCTTTTTATTCTAGCATTGCTAAATACACTACAAAGTGAGGTAAATTTCCTTAGTTTAGAGATTTTGGTTGTTTGTTTTTTTACCAGGTAGCGAACCCAGGACCTTGCGCTTGCCCGGCAAGTACTGTACCACTGAGCTACCTCCCTGACCCGAGAATTTTTTAAATATGAATTATGATTTATTGTTGATTACTTGCTGATATTTTTCATTACGTTCCTGTATATTTTGTTATGATTATCTAAACAATATTTTAATGATATAAAATAATTCTTATCTTACAAATTTGTCCATTTTTTGGAGTTGCTAGAAATTTATTTTTAAGAAGCTTTTTCATTATAACTTTAATATGCTTTTTTAAAACACCAGACATTTCCAAGCAAGGAGACATTACCAGTACTTAAATTATTGTAAATCTTCTTGAAATAGATTTTTAAAAATCAATTAATTAAGCCATCAACTGGAAGTATGACAGGGAAAGGAAAGTAAGCCTGCTAAATTTCAAGACTAAGATGATTCTGAAAGAAAATTTTAAACAAAATGTATTAACCTTTATGCAAAATTCAAATGGAAAGAGATTATCACACACTCAAAAGTGCTGTCACTACAGGAGCTATTGCTCACTGATGTCACGACACTGGAATCAAACAAGCAAGATCCATTCATCACACAATTTCATGCTTGCACCACAGCCTTCAACATCGTCTTTCTTTCCTGTCATCGTTACATGGTTTCCAGGACGGTAATCAAACATCCTACAGAACTGAATGAAGAATCACTTTGTCCCAGGTGATTTTCATTCCTATTGCAAGGAATTCATGGAGTAAAAACCTTTATTCAAACAAGGTGAACCTGTGCAAAGCAAGATTACTTACATGATTCATTTCTTAGGAAAAAATGTATCTCTTTTTGATTAGTGGACATATTTTTCCCAATATATGTGTTTTCCTGAAGTGTGGTTCTGTACTTCAAGTTACCATTATGCTAATAGGCTAAAAATACTAGAAATACGTGTATAATTTCACAAAGGTCCTCCGATTGTCTTTGAGGACATGACGATTTTCATTAAATTCATATTTGCTGCAAATACATCTATTTACACTATATTTCCTTTTATGTATACAGCTTCGTGTACAAATGAACGTGCAGACAGACTGGAATGTCACGCTCTGAGGGCTGCTTCTGTGACCTCGATGTCCAGTAGACCTGTGGCCTTGGGAGGTCGTGAAGGAGGGAATCCAGTTAATTGGAGCTTTGTACCGTTCCTTTGAATTTTTCTGCCTCACTAAATTGTTTTGGTTACTTAAGATTTATTCATACTTCCTTCCTCTCATAATGTAGAGGTACCTGGACAAACACTGGTTTTAAGGAATCCGGGCAGCTGCCGGCCACATAGCACATCATTGTGCACCTCTGAGTACTGGGACACCTTCCCTGCACTGCAGGGGCGTCTCACTAAGAGCCCAGGACCTCGCACACCCTTCCTCCAGAGCTCGTCTCAATCTGCACTTTTAAGCACTTCTAGAAATATTTCTCTGTATGGTATGAAAAGTCCAGACTCTTCCGTGAAGTTCTGGGAGAAAATCTGGGTGTGAGAGTAACAACTGTAATCTCAGCACTCAGGAGGCTGAGGCAGGAGGATGGCCTGAGTTCAAAGCCAGCCTGGGCTACAAAGCGAGACAGTCTCAGTCAATCGGTTAGCCAAACAAACCCGATGTTTCTGCAGAACATGCTATTAAACCCTATTAATAATGACATGAAATTTTGTATTCTTAAGGATCTATACATTCTCTCCTTTGAAAGAGATATTTTAGATAAATGTGTTAAACAATGCTATACTTTAAAAAATCCTACTTTAAGCTATGTCTAAGTTGTAAAATTACCAGAACTGAGTAACTACTTTGGGGAAGATTTTTCAATAACTTTCTGTTCTCCTTAGTTTTGGTAGATTTTGCCATTGAAGTCCACATACACAGTCATGGTAGCAACACAACAGAGAAGAGATCTGAAGATGTAATCATACTAACATAATTATACTTCCAATCATATTTTTAAGGGAACTCAGAACTTTTTAAGTACCCATTTTTTTCTACCTTTATTCTACAACTACTGTTTACTCCAAGAAGACAGAGCTTTAGCCTTGAGGAGCGGGTGAGATAATACAACACTAGTAAACAGAAAATGTGACTACGTACAGTTAGAATTGTGTGACTGCCACCTCACAGAGGAATGCATCGCAAGCGCCGGTAGGTTATGGATGAGGACCTTCACTGCTGACAGCAGACAGTCTGTCAGACTGGAGTGAAGTTTCTCAGGGTGAAACAGGAACGCGGAACCTGAGGCATAGTAAGTAAGGGCGAAGCCACGGGAGAACCCCCAAAACGCCATCCATTCTCAGAGCGACCCAGCCCTGTGTGGCACAGCAACAGGAATGGCCGAAATGGAGTTAGCAATGCCAGTGCGAGTCAGCTGTTGACAGCACAGATGGTCCCCACACATGGAAGTCACATATTGATGACTTTTCCAAGAACAGGATGGGACATGCTCCAGACTCTCCCTCAGGAAAAACTCTGGTGTCAGTGTGTGGCTGACTCCAGGTGGAGAGAACAGAAGCAAAGACAGAATGCCGTCCATCTGGCAGAGAACATGGCCTTCTAAATAGGCATGGAGTAAAATAAGGAAATAACCCTGTAAACTACATCTCCTGTGTTAAATGTTTCCCTGCAAACCTTGATACAACGTGAGGTGTTACGCTAGGAAGAGTTCACAGAAAATGTCAGTCCTTTGATGCTAGAAAGAGGTGTCGATGTTTACATCTGTTATAAAACTGTGACTTTGGCAGACACACAGAGAACACGGTATACCCTGCAGTTTGGCTAAATATGGAAAAGGCACCTCTAATGATGATTAACTAGGGGAATGACTTCTGAAGAGATATTTTGAGTAAAAACTTCAGCCCCTGATGACTCACAACTCAGAGATGATCGCACACTCTAAGGACTGGCTAACTATGGCTCATAGACTAAATCTGGCCTGATGCCTGTTTTTCTAAATAAAAATTTATGGAATATCCCTCTTCATTCATATAAATACTATCTACATCTGCTAATAGTAGAGCTGAATACTCAAGACCATATGGCCCACAAAATTAGTTTGACTCTAATATAATTTATTTTACAGATAAGGAATATAAAACCCAAAGAAATTAAGCAACACTTCAAGATCATATTATTTAGAGGCTAAATTTTCACTAGCGTCTAAGAAGCAATTAACAATACATTAAAAACCGGGAACTGAAGAAAACAAGAAGCAGAATCCTTTGCAGCTATGACACAGAGGGAAGGCACGCTGAGTTTTGGGTGATTTTCCAAAGATGCCAAGGAGAACTGAGGGCAAATCTGAGAGAGAAGAGAAGGGGACAAGGTAAGACGTTGGTTTGCACTGATTTATGCAGAAATCATGAAAGTTTCGGAAAGAAAAGGATTTCAGGTGACCATGGGAAGATAAAACTGGTAACGGTAAATAGGTAAATTAACACAGGGAGATGGGGGAGTAGAAGGGGGAACAGTAGGGGAATCATTTAACACCAGTAATGTTCATCATCTGAAACTTTTGGTATTTTTATGCTGCTCTTTCCTTTTCACTGTAGCATCCACTTGAGTGGACATTCTCCTTGGTCTTATTAAAGTAATAATGTCCTAGATATTTCTGTGCAGAGAAGATACTGCAAATTGGCATAGTCACGTTCATTCATTCATCAGAATTGTCACATACATGGATATATGTTCCCCCCGGCCTTCCCAGCACAGGACACAATCCTGACCCAATCTCTGAAATAGTAACATCATACCACATACTATGGCTGTCCAACCTTTTGGCTTGTCTGGGCCCCAGTGTGTGAGAAGGGATTGTCCTGGGCCACCGATAATTTAATTGCGACAACTGACATGTCCACGTAGTAGGGTAAATGTCTGTCTTGTGGGCACGTGCTCATGTGGGTAGGTTGGCAGACTCCCGTCAGTAACTGCCGTTTTACTTGCCCAAGTCCGTGAGGGGACACTCCTGGATGAGCAGGCCACCTACGACCTTTGGGCCATGGCTGGACACGCTGAGGGCTACTGATGTGCAACGATGCCCTGCAGGGCTCTCCTTCTACAGCGGCGCACCCTCAGTCACAGAGAAGTCAAAGGCCACGTTACTTCTTCCTCATTCTCTCCTCCTGGGCCCCTGAAATCCATGGAAATTCACAGACACACGCATTCCCAGATCCCCCTGGGATTCTGTGACACTCACATCTAGGTGGTGACACGTATCCTGGAGCCAGGCACGGAAGCAGCACGGAAACTAAGCTCAGCCCCAAAGAGCTGTGCAGCGTTCCTCCAGTGCCAGCATCAGTCCTGCTCCCGAAAGGGGCCTGAAAAGATACACAGGGGCACACACAGGGGCACACACAGGGGCACACACTCACACACACACACACACACACTCACACACACAAAGACAGCTACACGCGGACATGTGTGGTTCCTAAGCCAGAAACGGCAAGACAGTCTTCTAATAACCCCTCACAACGCTATCACCTAAATAAAGAGAAAGCCTTTGTTTCTGCTATGGTTGCTTTTTAGTTTTGCTGTGCTGCCAGCTAGAAAAAGGCAGCTCATACCAATGCCGCTCGGAGTGGAACGGGTCTGGACAGGGCTGGAGTTGACGAATCACTGGAAATTCTTGTCAAACAAGAGAAAACGAGGGGGTCACGGACTGTCTTGTCGACTTGATTCTGTTCCAACAGACAGCAGAATTCAATCATGATGGAAAATGGAAAAACAAACAAAATTTCCCAGTTTCCGTTCCCGGGGGCTTGCCCGCACACACTCCTCTGTTGCTGCGTTCATCTCAAAGGCCCCCGTGGTCCTCAGGGGCCTCTCAGAGGTTCCCAAGTGACTGACAGATGCATCCAAGTGGAGGGCCGCAGTTTATTTTATTTATCGAGGTTTTGCAGGTTATTCATCTCCTGTGCCAAGCGCCTGACAGGGTTCTTGGTGGACAGTCGTTGTTCAGTAATATTTATTGTAAGATTGAATTGAGGCTTGTGGAATGCATCTGACCCAGGTGATCCAATTTTTCCCTTTCCCTTTCCATCAAATCCCATACGGAATACGAATGCCAAGAAAACCCACAGAAATTCAATTTAGCGAGGACTTAAAGTGCAGATAAAATAATTTGCACAGTTACACAACTGATACAAAGATTCAGAGAGAAGAACCCACTGCCCTATTTTTCTTCCCTTTTCTATGGTTTCACATCACCAGGCCCAAAGAACGTTTTCAGTACCTGCTTTATTTGCCTCCTGATAACACTTCACACTCGTACGCAGCTCTGCTTTCTGAGAACAGTCTAACAGCCTGTGAGGCCTACGCACTCTGGTTTTCTCTCTCCCTGTTTGACCACGTCTCCTCAGTTTGTTTTACCAGCCATCCCTCTTCTTGACCTTTAAATGTCAGATTCCTCCAGGCCCTGGCACCGACCTCTCCTTTCCTATTTTCATACTCTTCCAGTGAGTATCACCCACTTCCGTGGCCCACACCACCTCTCAGCTGCTGGTCATTTTCACTGGTGTCACTTTGGACCATTGTTTCTTGACTCTGGAAATACATAAAACCCCTTCGTGTTTTCTGTGGACGTCTCCAGAACCCCACACTCAGTACATCTACACCGAAGACTCAGTCTTCCTTCTACGGCCTGCACTCCCCCATCACTGTCCATACCGACAAGCGCTGTGCTGCCCTGTGTGTGGAAGACACCGGGCAGGGGCCTTGACTCCGTCCTCCCCAGTCACCGAGCCACCCAGCACACTGCTGTCACCTGTCAGAACAGACCCCGTGTCCATCTAGTCACGTGTACAACTACCAACCTAGTCCATTCTGCGACTAGGTCTTGACCAGGACTTCTGATTTCAGTTTCCTAATTGTTCTCTTTCTTTTGCTTTCAACCTTATAATTCCATTTTCTATATCTCATGTATGGACTCTTTATGAAAATGCAAATCGCATAAATTCATGTTGAAACCCTATGAAAATACCTCACCTTTCAGTAAGGATGAGGTTCAGAAACCTAACTATCTAATCAGGACCCTACAAACTCTGTCCTATGTCTACCTCATTTTTGTCTCTCAACAAAACTTTTCTTCTGATCCTCTTCCAGTACGTTATGACACATCAGGACAGTGGTGGAAAGATTCAGTCAGCAGAGCATCGCATCTGAGGTGAAGTCTTTGTGAGGAAAGCAGAAGAATTGGTGGTGAACAGGAAGATTCCCTGCAGTGACCACTGGCGATCAGTTCTGCGTGTCGTTATGCTGTCTGTTATCAAAGTTTAGGTGGAAACACCAGTGAGCTTGAACTAGGTGCTTTGTTTATCACTCAGAACTTCGGAGTGTCGGGTGGGGATCACGCAGGAGACAGAGAAGATGGCGAGAGAGGCTGAGAGCAGTTTACAAATCTGTCCGTTTTGTTTGTTGGTAGAGCGTGCACAGGCAGTGTTATTCAGTGCGACTGAATAAGCTGAGCAGCTAGAAAAAGTGTTTATTACAAAAGCTAAGAGAATTCTTTCTGGGTTTGAATTTTTATTCTTGGTAAATTGACAGAAAGCCTGATTTTACATGAAGAATGAGTAATAAATAAAATGCAAGAATAATAAACAAAGAGAAAACCACATAAGGTAATGAAGCTTAGGTTTCAAAAGAAAATGATGCCTCTGAGTTTTGGGTTATTGTGAATCAGAATCAATCTTTTGAAAAATGAAACAAAGATGGAGAGGGCTCACCGGATAATGCTAAGCACCAATGGCATTTGGAACTAGAGTTTTTTTAGGTTATGCTAGGTTAAACTAGAGGATTTTTAGGTTATTTCTTGACAAACAGTTTAGGACAACTTTTCTGATATTTATTGCATTGTTATTTTATGCAAATTTGATGATTGAAGATTGCACTTTTATAAGGTGAATATTTTGTTTTGTTAATTTTCTTTTTAACTTTACTTGATTTTGATTTAATGCTTTCTGAAATAGTATTATAACTTCTACTTTATTTCTGCACACTTATTTAGTTCAACTTTGTGTATAATCTCATTTAAATATTTCTTTGGAATTTTTTCTTGGTTTCTCTACTAAGACACTTAGTGACCATCAATTTTCTTTCTTGGTCTGCTCTGAAACACTTAATCATTTTCTAAAGGTTTTTTGAAAAACAAAGACATTTTAGGCAACAGAAAAGCAATGCATCTGCTATAATAAATACTCCAAATATCCTAATTTTATCAAAGATGAAAAGGTAGCAGAAAATTATCAGTATCTTCCAAGTAAAATGAGATGTTTATACATTGATTTATTGTCTGCAATACTAGATAACAACTTTTGTTTTAAAAGAAGCAGAAACAGGCCAGGGGTTTAGTTTAGTGGTATAAGCACTTGCCTGAAAAGCGTGGTCATGAGTTTGATCCCCGGTACAAAAAAACAAAAACAAAAAAAGTAGCAAAAACATACATCATCTATCCCCTATCTATCTGTCTATCTATCTATTAAGTAATTTAAGTACTATCTATCTAATTTAAGTACTATCTATCTATCCCCTATTTGTCTATCTATCTATTAAGTAATTTAAGTACTAAACAGAGAAGGTAGAACAACCACTATTATGTCAATAGGATCACGTTATCATCATCACCACATTACTATTACAACCAACTTACCAATTTTAATAAACCAATTTTATGAAAAAACGCAAATTTAGAACTAAAAATCAGATGAAGCAAACGAGTATGGAGTAAACTAGTGAGGATGTACAACACTCTTACCATGAATAGCTCTAAAATAAGGTAGCTTAATGTGACATATTTTTAATAAAAAAGTGTGTCATAAATAATTCCGTAAACTTGAAAATTACTGCAAGTTATTCATTTATTTCATGAGAATATTACCAAAACTCAAAAAGGTATTATAGAACATTTTAAACTAGTTTCCTTTATAAGTAAAAATGTACAACTTTAAATGAAATACTAGCAAATCATGAGCATGAGTGTGTAAAACCTAAGAGCCTTCACAAAATAATGCAGTGAATCCTAGAAACATAACTGTTACTGGTATGAGGAAATCAATTGACAAAATATAACAATAATAGGTTTTTTGAAAAGTATTTTTTTATTTCAACATATATGAGAATTTAAATTAAAAAATTTAAAATACTATGATCAAAACTTTCTGAAAATCAAAAATAGATGGATACTTCTCAGCAGTTATAAATACAATCTACCTTGGTTCAAGAACCAATGCACAATTAAAGATTAAACCTCAGAAGCATTCAATTTATAAACTCTTCAAGTTAGGGAATTCTAGAAGTTCCAGATAAATTACTAAGCATGAAAAAAGCTTTTGACTGTCTTTTGAATTGTTTTAATGTTATAACATGTTTTTGTATATATCAGTACACAAATTCTTTCCTTTTTTAAATTTCCCTTATCACTTAATATCATCCTTATTACAAGAAAAAATTAAAGATATAACATTTTCTTCTATAAGTTATTGCATCTGAGAAGATAACTAAATTTGCGAGGAAGAACCATATTAAATGACCTGGTTTGCAAATCACTCTTACAACTCATGATTAAAACTTGAGTCCAGAAATATTTTAGGTCTTGAATTTTTAGAAAACTTTGTAGTTTATAAAAATCAAAGATTGTTAAATTCATGAAAGTCAGATATTTACTTTATTACTTTTATGACAAGAAAATAATAAACATTATTTTAAATTATATGGCTGAGATTTTTTTTATGTTATGTAAGGTATTATCTATTCACATGTAGTTCTGAAAAAATGTGAAAAAATGTACAAGACTTCAAAAGTATTAAAACTGTTTCTGACTAGGTCTACCTCCTAAAAAAAATTAAGGAATGGTGTTTAATGTGATGAATACTCCCCTGTTAGAAGGAAAAATATAAGAAAGAGCTAAATAATTTGCAGTTGAATGCCACTTTAACATGCAAATTAAATGTTTTGTACTATATATGCTAATTATCACACATATATATGCATTTGCTAAATAAGCATAGTTGAAATGTTCATTCTACTATCTTAGACTTCCTCATGAATTAAAAACTTCTAATTAAAACATCTGCTCAGAATTCACCAATTTGCCAGGGGTTAAACATAACATAGTGTGAAAATTCAGGCTTAGCATTGAGTTGTTATTCAAAAAACAGAGGGAAAAATGGGAGAATGAGGGAAAACAAGTAGTAGTCCCAATAAAATGATATCAAACAATTTTATAATTCCCTCAGGCAATAATTAATGCCTCCAGGGTCCTTAACATGCATATGTATAGAAAATATGGAGAAAATACATTAGAATGTCAACACAGAAGCATTATTTCTATCCATAATAAGGTCCAATACCTTTATAACTAGGTACATGTATGATGATAGATAGAGGGATGAGAAATAACAGGTTTATGACTACAAAATGAAACAATCAGTATGACAGTATAGCTAGGCACCTAGTAAAGAAAACCATGGCTCTTGGTCACTCACCCATTTTACTCTTCACTTGTAAAATATTTCTTCCTTATTATTACAAAACATTGCATCATAAATGTTAAAAAGGAACAAATAATAAATAGAGATTCATAAAATCGCTGAGGCTACAATTATCACACTCTGCAACCCAACAGTTTTGCTGTTTTCTCTCTATCCTCTAGATATTTTCGTCGATTGAGTAACACATAAATAAACTACCCCTCTCTATTTGCCACGGCTGCAGAAAGCACACACGAGAGGACAGCACGGCACCACTGCCAATCAGGACCGTCCCTTTGGGTTCTTCTGGGCTACTTCTTTTCCTAAATGTCTAGATAGCCACTGTAAACCATCTCGGTTTTCCTCAAATGTCTGGAAGTGATTCTTCCTACAACTTCTTCCTCCTGGAGATAACCTAACCTCTTACTTCCTAGAGATAAAGGAAGGAATCTGGTAGGAATTTTCCTCAATATCACTGCTATAAGTGCATTTTCATCTAAACTCATTTTTTATCCTGATACAGAATTATCACATGTACTCCACATAACGCCAGTCTCTACACATACTCTTCCAGTTTTCCAGATGTCTAAGAAATCATCCACTAGCTAAACTCATATTTTTTAATCTTCTTGGCCATTCACATCCTATCTCTCTGGACTCAACCTTTTCTACCTCATCCCCAATTATCGAATTTTCTATGACTTAGTATCAGTTTTTCTTTTCATTTATTCTGTTCCATTCCATCTATCTTCAACCTTTATCTCTCCTATGATCAGTGTACCCACCCGTCTGCCTCACACTCATCTGTGATTGGAGGAGGAGCTGGGGAGGGAAGCCAGGGCCACAGCACACTAGGCCAGCACTCTGCCACTGAGCTACCACTTTAGCCCCATTGGTGTTTCTATATCTCAAAGATATAACCAACCTACGGAGCCCCCCAGCGAGCTCCTTCCTGATCTCACTGTGTACCACCACTCCCCATGCCTCTGAGAAGTCACAGTTCTAATAGAAGGCACCCTTGATTCAGTCTTCAGACCCTGTCACAACCCCAGGACGTGTCTGCTAGTTTTTCTTCTTAAAACATCTTGATCTACTCATATCTTTCCCCCTCTTCCACCATCTTTCCAAGTCCAGACTCATATTCTACTCAGAGCACCAAATATTGCCTCTTTATATCACACTTTTTATGGTCAGAGCAATCTTCCAAACATACAAATACAGATCATCTCACCTTACTAATTAAAAAACTTTAACAAACACTTAACATCCTTGGTATAAAATGGCCTCAAGTCCTTGTCTGGTGCAGTTTAGCAAACGTGGTCTTCATGTCATAAGTTCTCTGCACTCTAGCAGCAGCCTCAGCGCTTTCCCACAGCCCCCCCCCCCCGCCCCGCAGCATATCCGCGCACTCCACCCACCTCTGCTTACCCTTCATTCCCACAGGATCACTTCCCAGATCCCTAGGACTGGAGCCAGTTTACCACACGCCCTCTCAGCACTTTCTACCTGGCCTTTACAACATATCTCAGAATTTCACATACGGGCTGCTTTAGATTTCTGTTCATCGTGCATAGTACTAAGCATTGTACCAAGAACACCAAGAATTATTTTTTGGTATCTGTGAACACATAGAAAAGAAAAATTTTAATATCATCCTGTTTATGTCCAATTTTAAGTCACACAATACACAAAAGTTTACAGAAATTTTTGACTTGTGTTTGAGCATTCACTCAGACTAGATTTCTTCACAGTAATTATTGGAAATATGCTCGGCTTCTAGCATTTTTCAGAAACAGTCAATTTCTATTATTTTGCAGCAGGATTTTTTGATGTGTTTAGGATTTTAATCAAATTAAAATAGCAATTATTAAATTATTATTCACAGTGTCCTTGGAAAGTTGCTTTAATATCCTTTAATCTGTCCTTCTTTGACTACTTTCAATATTTGTTTTCCTTTCAACCTTGCCCTAACATTTTATCTTTCTTTTCCAAAGTAACTACACAATATTTATGAATAAAGCAAAACAACCCTTGCTACTTTTTACCTCAAACATACACATAAAGTTTTAATGTCCAAATTCTGTCACTTTTGAAATGTTTTATTTTTCTAACAGTTATACATTAGTAGAACGTCAGTTTTAGGGACGTGAGGATCTTTGTCTATTTTATTAATAGATATATTGCCAACACTTAAAACAATACCTGACACTAATGGGTACTCAACAAATAATGAATAAATTATTTGATGAATGAAAGGAATTCCACAAAAATTATTTAACATAGAAAAAGTAAGTTTTAAAGTTATTTTATTATTCTCTTCCAGTGACATGTTTCTCCCTAAATTTCAAGTTTCCTAAAATTTTCGACTAAATTTACTCATTTGAATGCTAGCAGTGATCCTTGAAAGTCATCTGCAAAGTAGAGAGAATTTATGCAGTGCCTCACCAACTTGAGACTCAGGTGTTGAAGAAGCTCATGACCGTAGAGGCCCAGGGACACAGGACACACTGGGATGGGTGTGGAGACAGGGACAGGCCCACAGCATCAGGCACACTAGCCGGGTGAGAATCTCAAAACTGCATCTTGCTGGTTTTAAGACATACTCTTTTCCATATTTTAACATCTATAAAACTGGACTCCATCTTACAAAGAAGCTTCTTCATTTAATGTTTTCTCCTAATTATTATAAAATAATATCGTTTCAGCACAGGTGGTACTTTTTCAACTAAATGTTTTCAACCCTAGTGCACCCATGATAAGCATGGATAGAAGTTTTGGAAAAAGAAGACAGGGGAGTGAAATCAGACTCTCTGAAACACAGGCTTTTTAAGTTAATATCACCACAGCTTTGCTTTGGTGATGTGCTGTGCTTTGCACATGTGGGGACGTGTCACTTGTAGCCCCTCGTGCTAGCAACCATCATGACTGTGTCTTCCTCGCACCCTGAACAATGAGGCCTCCTGTTCACTACTTTCATGTTCCTCATGCTGACACTTAATGGAACTCAAATTCATTTGTTCAAGTACATTACATTGAATAGTTTTGTCTTCCTGAGAAGTCAGTAAACAATTTGTTGAGATTAATGTGTCAGGTACTTCACAGAAGTATATTAAGCTGTTTGATAAGGAGCGTTAACTTTCTTGAGTTATTTGATCGCTCTCTGACTCACTGATGGATTAATTTCCTACATGTAGCAATTACCAAATAAGGAATTAAAAATAGAGAAAAGAATTAAAATCTGCTGCTCCAAAGCACTTAGCAATGCCCAGATGACTAAAATATTTGGAAAAAAAATATTCTCCCAGTGTAATTTTCTTAGTAAAAACTTGTCACATGAACAAAGCAAATTTATAAAGGACTCAGCTGCCCAGGAGTTTTTAACAGTGAGCAGAGTACTGTGACAGCCACACTGAGCGTGAGAGACACACAAACAACGGCAGAGTGACAAATGTAAACACCCCCCTCCTGCTTCACTGCAGCAGGAATGAGTGGGGGGCAACATGGCCAGCCGGCCAGCCGGCTGAAGAGTGAGCAGAGGTGACCAAGGGTCAGTCTGAAATCAAGCAGAGTGTTCATCGGCATCAGCACTTTCAGAGTTCTTAGAGTGATAGGGAAAATTATGTGCATCACTCACTGTGCCCTGGGAAGATTTTTCTGGATCCAGATATCTCTGCAGAAAAGCACTGATAATGAAATGGAGGAAGAAACTTAGAAGAGTGAAATATCAGAACTCACAGGAAAGAAAAGAATTCTCAGTTACAGTGACACAGTGTGGAGACAGTTTTGATCCATTTACCATTCTGAAAAGTCATTAAATAAGGATAGAAAAATGAAAGATGTTCACAGACCTGAGTAGTAACTTTAGTGGATCAAGCAAGCAGCCATAATAGCAAAACCTAATTGAAGGAATAGTAGAAAAGCCCATTGCATGCTGTAGAAAGTAAGAATGACTGATGAGGGAAAGAACACACCACAGTCCTCCTTTCTACCTTCTCCAGGCCTGACCAGGAAAAATCTGCCCTTGGCAGCGTGCACTGAAAAGTTTCTGCCCTAGTGTAAACTACTGGGCCTTATCATGGTAGTCTAACATGGCGGAAGGCCAAAGCAAAAAGGACACCCTGACAATCACTTCCTTCTTCCCCTTGAGCCCTGATTACAACTTCCTCTTTCCTTTCTGTGCACACAAAGAGAATTCCAATCAGTTCCTCACGCCTCATCAATGCCTGCCCCCGGTGCTGCTTCCAGTCAGGGGTCACATAACCCTCAGGCCCTCAGTATCCGGCGGAAGAGAAAGCCCAGCCCCATGAGTAGTGAGCTCCCCTTCATGCCCTCAATAAAGGCTTTCTTTTTCTTCCTTTTGCTTCTCTATTGTGCCAAAGAACCCTAACATGCAAAGCACTCTAAAGACACGTCTCAGGAGCTCCGCAGTGAGGGCCAGTCCAGGCTGTGGCAATCAGACACCACGTCCTTCCATGCTCCACATGGGTGGGTGGCTGACAAGCACTCTGGAAGGCAGCTCCACGGGTAGCAGCTGAAAGAGAAAGCAGGGTGAAGAGAAAACGGAAGGCAAAGAACAGCATGTGACAGCAGATACGTGCAAGGGATTTCCTCCTCTAGGTCCGCCAAGTCCTAGGAGCTAGAAGGCCAGAGAGTGCTCCAGGAGGACAGAAGGGACTGTCCCCTTCTTGGCCCCGAGGCCAAGTCCAGCATCTACAAATTTTAATCAGAGCTTGGGAGTGGCTCAGCTGGCTCCTCCAGCTTCTCTTCAATCTCTCTCCCCCTCTTCTCATTTCTCTCTTTCTCTCTCTCTCTCTCTCTCTCTCTCTCTGTGTGTGTGTGTGTGTGTGTGTACTGGGAATTTAACCCTATATCATTAGTACATTTTTATTTTTTAACTTTATATTTTATTATCTTGCTAAGTTGGTGAGGCTTAGACTCACTGGTCAGCCTCTCAGCTCAACCTTCCAGGTTGCTACACTCCCTACTCTAATTTCTAACAAATAGTAGCTCCATTCAAGGGTCAGTAATAACCAAGAAACATTAGCATAGAATATGAGCTGAAAATAGCTCATGAGATGAACAGAAGCAGCACTAAGTGCCTGTGGACCAGCACTGTGTCAGACAATTGCCAAAACCAAGGAAGAGCACAAAGAAGCTGCTCTCATGCAACTTCAGTCCTGAACTGGAGATAAATAATACGTGATCAATATAAAAACCTACCTAAATTATGAGATCTACTAGAAAGTGAAAATTACATGAAAAATTAGGAAAGTAGAGCAGTTAAGGATGGAACTAAGGATTGCTGCAGAAGAGGGCAAGTGGTGGATTAAACAGGACACTACTCACAGAAGCCACACGGAGGATGCCAGAGCGGAGTGGAGTCTGCACAGAGGCATAGAAACCGAGGACTAGGGCACCCAGGAACAGGCACCCAGTCAAAGAGTGCTCCGGGCTGGAGACACGGCCCTCAGCTATGTACGCAGGCATGCACTGTTGGCACAGCGAGGGACCAGTGAAGCAGGGAAAACAGGGTGCATGGGAGCTCAGGCCTAGATCAGAAAGTTCACAGAGGAAGAGCCGCCAGCAGGGTCCTCAGACTGTGCAGGTCACAGCAAGAGCCCTTTTACTCTACAGGAACTGAAAATTACGGTAAGAGTCTAAGGAAAGGGTGATGAGACCCGACCAGTGATATAAAATGAAAACCCTGGTTTCTATGCTTAACATAGACGTTCAGAGGCAAAGGCAAATGCAGGAAGCCCTGTCATAAACGTCTTCAGTCATCTGGGTACAAGATACTGAGCAAGGGCAGTGGTAGTGCCGGGGCATAGTTATAATGCAGAAACTCATTCATGGGACGATAAACTTACAGACATTTCCTGGTCACCTAGAGGCCTCTGACAAGTTGCTGTTCCACTGTTTCTGCTAAATTCAGTTGACCCTGACAGTGTCCACAGCCCAGCTGCAGATGAGCACTGGGTCAGTAAGTGCCTACACCTGCAGGCACCCTGGGCCGATTCATGCCCATTCAGTGAAGGCCCTCTCTCCTCTCTCCGGAACATTCCTATGTTATGGTGATGCCCTTAACTGTGCTCATCCTGTAAGACCCTCTCCCCTGGTTCCTGGCATGATTGTATTGTTTCAAGACCAGCCTGCCTGTCAGTATATGATTCAATGTATGTAACGAGTCGTGTAACATTTGGTCACTTGACTTGTACCTCCCACTTCTAATTCTACATTGACTAAACTCCTTCCTGATTCAGGGTGTTTGCTTGGGAGGAATGATCCCCACAACAGTCCACTGACATGAAAATCCAACAGTCTGCTGGTGTGAAGATTAAATGCTGCCTTCTTATCTCCTCAGTGCAAAGTCTTCCTTTTGGTTTGGTTTGGTTTGGTTTGGTTCGGCTTGGCTTGGGAAATTTCCCTCAACAGTGGTTCATTAAAAAGTGCTGTCTTCAGGACACAAGTTGAAAGCGCCCACAGAGTTTGTGACATACCAAAATTGAGCTGTGAGGAGGGGAATAAAGGATAATTCTGAGCTTACTAGGAAGAGCGTGTGGAAACATAGCTGTCATCAGCTAAGATAGAAAACGATGATGAAGGGGAAGGTTGGAGTTCAGATTTGGAAGCACTGAATTTGGAGCATGTACCTTCTTAGTAAGAAGTATCTGAGTGGAGATGTTAAGTTGACCGCAGAATATATGAAGCCGGAGTCCAGAAGTCATCTAGAAATATAATTCAGTTGCTGCAGCTTTTTTACAGTGTTTTAGCTGTTTAAAACAAGATGAGTTCAGAGATAATTGAGCTTACTGGAGCATGAGTGATAACAGAAGGGAGAGGAGGCCCCAGCCTGAGACTGGGTGACCCTGATTCTGAGAAATGTAGTACAGGAGCCAGAGCTGGAACAGGGGGAAAATCAAACATTTCCTGGCATAGAGCATGCTCTGTAATCCCAGCCATGCGGGAGGCTGAGGAAGCTGAAGATGGAGGATTGGGAGGTGGCATTGGGTCACTGAGAGAGGGTGCAGCTCAGCAGTAAAGCACCATATGTGCCCACACTGGGCACGGAGGCCTGGGTGCAACTGCCAGTCCTGCAGCCCACAATTCAGCAAAGGACCCTGAGAAAACACATCCAGTAAGGGAAAACCAGCTGCAGGGATGGAATCTGACCAATGAACTTAACAAGGGGGGCTACTAACAATCTTGAAATGAATGTGGATAAGAGCAAGGGGGTGATGCAAAGAATGTGCTGCTGTGATTTTTTAAAAACACTGGAGTAGTTAAGAGTGTACAGGCAAACCTTGCATGTTGTCTGCTTTAAGGAGATAAGGTAATGAAGTATGGAACAAACGCAATCAAGAGAAAAGGGCTTTCTTTCTTTCTTTCTTCTTTCTTTCTTTCTTTCTTTCTTTCTTTCTTTTTTCCTTTCTCTCTCCTCCTCTTTCTTTCATTTGGAAAGTAGAAATAACATTAGTAAAAACATCAAATTGATTACAAAGAAGAGGGAAAATGGCCTCCACATTCTTGAATCGTTGAAAAGGACTGGGAAAGAACATAAGAAGAATTTAGAACAAATGTGGATCGGCCACTTACGTAAGAGATGGAAGAAGGCTGTGAGGGAGTGTGTGCTGACAGGAGCCATTATGATACCAGGAAGGGCTTCCTGATTCCTGCAATCTCTTCAGAGACATGAACCCACAGTTCTAAGAGCCCTGAGGAGGAAAATACTAGGGATTCAAGAAAAAGGGACACATTTTGAGAGAATCATCTGACACGTGAAAGAAAAACAGAACAAGAGCTCAGAACGTGATTCCCTGATAGTTTTAGATACCTATTTGAAATTTGTCATTATAAATTAAAGTGAAAATGGAAAAGCTAAAATTTTGTTCAGATGCAGATCTACAGATTCAAAACAGAATGATCTTAATTTAACTACAACTGAAGTTTTGCCAAGCTAATATGACATCAAATCAGGGACAAATAAGTCCAGGGCATACGTGACTAGTGGTTATGAAGATGCATCATGGCATTTTAACTGAGGAAGGGTAAATGGACAAGAAGGGGGTAGTTAAACAGCAATCAGGTTGACTGGAGTAACTCATAGCAAGCACAAAGGACTGCTGGGCTTAGAGGAGTAAAAGCACGAACTGGAAAATTAGAAGAGCTAGTCAGAGAGTTAAAGTGCAACTGGGGATTAAATTTCTAAAAAAGAATGCAAGAAAGGTGAATGAAGAAGATACAGTTCAAGTGGAATTATTCAAGCAAACTGAAGAATTCAGATATATACTCAAATTATGGGCACAAGTTACCTAAATATAACTCAGAAAAGATTTTAAAAGGCAACCAAGTGCAAAGGAACACAGAGATTTAAAAACATTTCAGAGACACAGACACTTGCAAAATGAACCCCATGTGCAATAAAGGTCTGGGACAAGGTGGATCAGAGTAGAGAAATTGTATACACAAGAACTGCAATAGAAACGCTGTCATAAAAGATTATAAGAAAGGGAGAAAACCAGCAGATATACAGTATGCACTTTTAAAAAGTGAAGGTAAATTCAAGAATTAAATTCAAGGATTAAATTCAAGCATTAAATTCAAGGATTAAATTCAAGGATTAAAAAAGGTGATGTCACTGGAAAGAGGCAAAATATTTTCTGCAGGAAGACTCAACAATAGAATCCTAAAGCCACATCTGCAAAGGCCCCGTAGTTCTACAGGCCCAGGATTTCAGGTTGATTAGGTTATTCTTCAGTATAAAGACAAGAATCTTTTTCAAATGTGTGAGAACCTATATAACTCAATTCTTATAAGTGCTTTTTGATTTAAAAAAGAAAGCTAATCTGATCAAATAATTCCAACAAATGAAATTAAAAGATAATAAAGCCATCATCTAAAGATGCTTATCATCAAATTCTATACAAATATGCAATAAAGTATAAACAGTTGCTAAAATGCTTTTAAAGCAGAATATTGTTTAAGTCCCTTGATATGTAGAAATTAAAATATAATAAAATTAACAAAAATTAGATGTTTGATAGGAGTTTTGAAGAAGCATAATAGTGATAAATTTTCTATTGACAACAAATCAACAGATTTTAAAATAATCATTAAAGGAGAACATTATTCCAACCTCTAACATTTTTAACATGTGTGTGAAAAGTATTTCAAGAAATACTATATTAAAGAATCATCGATACCCAATTTCTGTAACATTTTACTAAATTTTGCTTCATTCAAGTACCGTTAACCCAAATAGTAGTATTTTAAAATGTCATAGACTGTATTTTTTATTTTATTCTTTCTCTCTAACTTTTCATCAACACAGAAAAAGTGAGAGAGAAGTTATTTGACATGTTTTTACCAACTGCTATGCTAATAATGATTTTTAAGAGTACGACTTGGGATGATTTTTTAGCTATCTTTTTGCAGTGGTAAGCAGATATCTATTTTAAGAAAAGCACCTTGTCCTGAGTAACCTAAAAAGAGCAGCAACGGGAAGGTACCGTAAGTCTCTAAAATAGTGATGCTGAGTAGCAGAACTATGAAAAACAAATGAATTAAAGGGCGACATTCAGTGTTTCAAAGAATACTGATACACTGGCCAAGTTCCCTTCTCACAATGTTACAGGCAGCTGAGTTAGTTGGAAGTATTATAGGCTGTCAGCAGGGCTGGGCCCTCAAAGGAGCCAGAGCAGAAGTTCAGATACTCTGCAGCCTTGGAAGAGACAAACACCTGCTGTGGGCCAGATCTCAAGACAAAAGGCAAAGGGAATACACCCACATCCAAAGGATTCACAGTCCAAATAGTTCTCTATCACCCTGCGGAAGTCCCACCCCCTACAGGAAGTCATTGCTGTTAAGCATGCCCACTTACTAGTGACTTGCTCCCCGATTTGCTCCTAATTTAATCAATTTTACCTGATCGGTTAATCTTATTAGTTAACCATAGCTCTGTTCCACCTTATGCCCACCTTGCGAGTTCCCTTTATCCCCATCTTGGATCCATCTAACCTCATGATTTTACCCTATAAAAGTCCCTAGAAAAGACAGAGTCCCCGGCAATCCACTCAAGCCCCTTCTGTCTCCCTCTCAGACAGAAGCTTTCTTTCTCTCAATGAATATATGTTGCTCTTAACCTCCATTGTTCCTAAAATTCATTCTTTGATTTTTAGAGAACACCAATTCTTATTGAACATATAGTAAACTGGGAGTTTCATTTCCCTATATCAATAATAGTTTTACAATTATATATTTACAACATATAATTTTCCTATAGAATCCTTTTTCTTTCTCTACTGCTACATATCTAAGAGATACATAAAATATTTCAAAATTTCAACAGAGGTTGTCTCTTGATGGTGAAATTGTATATATTATTTATTTTTTCCTAAATAATATATACTGTCAGCTACCACAATTTTTAATTCCTGATTCCCTGAATCAAGACAACTCACAGAATCAGTAGTGTCTAGATTCAAAGGTAGGGTGGTTTTTGACACTCTGATATTAGTATATTTAAAACAAAGGAGAGACACTGATTAAAAAGTCATCCCACAGAATAGTTGTCCATACACTTAAAACTGACTCAGGGAGGTTTCAGAGATGAGGAAGGAGGTGAAGATTTGGTTGTGGGTGAGATTATTTTTAAATAAAAACAAAAACAGTATTTTCTGTAACATTCCATTTGAACTTGAATGTGACATTAGAGTTTACCAACCAGCTCTGTCAGAGTAAGATTGAAGAGGTGCTTGTTGGACAAAGTGGGTTCATGATCATACTATCTTTCTGAGCAGGGCCTGTTTGTGAAATTATTTACCGGTAAAACACAGCCACTCAGAGAATTATGAAGTTGTTTCTCGCGCTCGCATAGATGAATCTGTTTTACTTCCAAGCTTAATCAATGTAATTCCTACCATTCTCACAAAAATATAAAATAACCTTTACAGAGTCATGGTGACCTCTCCCTCTTCCCAGCTTGGTGCACCATGTTGGATTTCACTGAAGACCCTTTTCCCACAGAACACAGTGTGTTCCCCTTGACGATGCCATACATAGAATTTATTCCAATAACATATTTCCTTCACCTTTAGGACAAATTCTTAAGAACATATTCACAAGAAAATGAGAAGCAGGAAGCCATCATGTCTCCTAGAATATTGAGTTTGCCTTTGCTGGCCTCTAAAAACAAAATAATGGTAAGATTTAAATAATTTTTAATTTGCATCAGAATCTCTCAGACGAAGGGAAATTCTGCCTAATGTCCTATTTTCAGTTTCATTTCCCAAACATGAAGCAAATTCTTTCAAATATACAAGTTCAAGAAATTTCCTTACCCGGTAAGTTTGACTGCATGTGTCCGAAGCTTTTGATATTTTTCTGAATCTTCATTTGTGCTGGTAACATGTCTATATATCCCTGTCTTGTAAGAGAAGAAATCTTCATGGACTTTCATTATGGCTAAAACAAAACCCCAGGATAAATGGCAGAGTTTTTAAAGATCATCTTTAAAAGCCTCCAGAAATCTCCCAGAACAACCAAAGAGTAAATTGCAAGGAATTCAATCTAAGATAGGGTTATGTAATTCAACCAAGTTTGTTTTCTTAATTTAATTGGCTACAGTATTTTCTCATCATTTTACACAAATGACCTTTAGCTGCTTGGACTTTTACCCAAGCACATACTGGACCATCGCAGTGGCCCTGGCCCTGGCCCTGGAGGCTGCCACAGCTGGGGAGCAGCAGACATTCATTCCTGCTTGAGCCTTGGCTTCCCCAGGAGCTTCTGAAAACCTACAGTAAACTGGCAGAGAAGGGTGACCCTGCCTCTCAGGCTTGCAGTAACTGTTCCCTATCCTTAACGGGGAAATGCAAATCTCCCCCGCCCCCAGCTAAGCCCATGTTGTGTTTTTGAAAAGTTGAACATGTACTTTATAAATCTCTCTTTTGCCCCCACTGAGATTACTTGCTTGCTGTGTTGTGTGTTGCTTTGTGGAAATGCTTGGGCAACTCAGGGTAAAGAATTTAAAATTCTCTTTTTGAAGTCATGGGTAGACTTTTCAGCTGGGAATCTGTATCTTCATAACAATGAGCAGCCCTTATCTATCTTCATTCGACATGCATTTGAAATAAAACAGAAACTAAGGTCACTAGCATTCAGTAGATCCTAAAATAAAGCTTATGGTTGAAAGCCAAATATAGCTTTTAATATTCCATTAATTTCATTTTTAACATACTGTCTTTTCCAGTCCTGCTCAAATAGTCTTAAAAGAGGGTAAGCCTTTATCTACTCTAAAACATCCTCCCATAGGATTTTAATAATTTATACATGCGGATCTCTGCTTTTATTCTCCTTCCATCACCTACACTATTTTTAATTCCTCAGATTTTGGAAGAATGCAGTTATTTCTTCAGTGTTCCATTTCTTTAGCACCTTTCGGACTGAAACAAGGGAAATGCTGTGTGTTAGGTCAGGCAACTGTACACTGACAATCATGTTGTATCCACAGAAAAAAACAAACATTCTATCCACTCATTAAAATGTAAAGATATGGCCAGTGATTTTTCTTTCTTTAGAACCACTGAATCTCTAAAGTTGTGTGATTCAGCTCTATTCTAAACACCGTAAAAAAAATATATTCTTCATTGCTGAAAAACACTGCCAACTAAAGGGTAATGAGGTGACCTTCTTTAGCTTCTGATGCCAGCCTGGATTGTTGAACATATTATAATAAGCCAATAATCATCTAAGTGATGGCAGTGCGATTCCACTCTTGGGACCAGCAGCGGAAGGGAGATAGTGGTGTTAACTGCGGCTCTGGCTTGGCCCTGGCTCAGGCTGCAGGAAGCCGGTTACCAACAATCCTTTGCTAAATGGTTGTTCAATAGTTTGCATTTTTCTTTCATTGTTTTGCCTTTTTTTCTGTTTATTTTTTAATCATGTGAAATATGTGAGCATTTATATATGACCATAAATTATGCCTAATGTGTTCTCAACTCTAATTATGATTTAAAATTTCCTTTGACTGATTAAAAAGAGAGGGGAATAAAACTCAGAAACAAGAATACAATGATTTAAAGATCCAGAAGGACTGAGTAAATTACCAAGTTCATTTAAGTAGCCAATGCCAAAGTTAGAATTTTGGGTTTAACATTGAGTTCAAATGTCTCTCCTCCTTCAGATTTGGCATCTAAGCCCCGTTTACTAACTCACACAGTGACAAGGGACATGCATTCCCCACCCTGAATAGTTGGCGAATCACACGGCTATACGGAGAATGAAAGCTTCTCACTCGGTTCAGATTTTGTGTAAAGACCTAGGATTTTTAAAAATTAAACTCATGACATATTTCCAAGGGAATAAGTGATTTATCACTATAAAATTACAATAAACTGCATAGTTCCTCCTATATATTGAACTAATACCAATTAAGTCAGCATTAAGAGAAAAGGAAACATTGGGCAATAGTTTTTAGGTATCTATCAGATGTTCCAGGTTGGTTTTGTACTCTAGTGAGTGGGTAGTATTGGAGAGCTCCTCTATGTCCACAACCTGAACCCCACCTCAGTGGCTTTGTGGGCCTTTCGCTCCAGGCTGTGTGCAGGCGGAAAAAACACTCTTTGGATTCATCCTTACCCCTGTTATTTGTGCAAAATAAAATTCAATACTAAATGAAAGGAACTATTAGAAGAGATGATCTTAAACACAGCATCAGCGTGCAGCAATTCACTGTCAATTTTATTATTTACTGTTATCTTACTCCCAATAACACATTTAGGGACTGAGGATATAGCTCAGCAGTACAGCGCCTGCCTGGCAAGTGCAAGGTCCTGAGTTCGATTCCAGTACCTCCTCATAAGACATTTAAAAATTCAGTCAAATTCAAAAGCCTTTTGTAAGACAGAAAAATCATACTGGATTACTTTGTTTGATCTCTCTCTATCTATCTCTCATTTTTCTATTGAGACAAGATCTCACTATGTAGAACAGGCTTGAACTCATGTAGCCCAGCCTGGCCTCAAACTCTCAACAACCCTCTTGCTTGAGCCTCCTAAGTGCTGGGATTACAGGCTTGTGCCATCATGCCTGGCTTGATTTCTCTTAAATTAACAGAAAAAGGGAATGTATGTACTTTGTTTCCACTATTATTCCCAAACTTTCTCAATTCCTTACCTAATAGATTTAAACAAAGTGTTATTAAAATCTTCCATTCTATTCAGTTCTTAAATATGATCAAATAAATAAAATGAGCCTCATTGAAAAATTAATCTCTTGGTATTTCAAGCCTGACTCTTCTTAGTCCACGGTCACCTTGAAAAGATTTAGCATCTTTTCACCAACGTGTCATTAATATTTACCAATACAATTCATAAACGAGTCCATCTTCTTAAAACAAAGTGTCAACTAATGATATAATTAGATGAGTAAAATTCATCACTACACTGATTTTAGTACTGTTGAACTCTTAAGAGGACCAGCAAGTAAAAGATCTTATCTTTTGTTAAAGTCTTTTAACATGAAGTCAAAGTAATATTGTTCATTAAAGAAGTGAATAAGACAAAGCCATATTTCAGCAAGCTTACCTTGGACCGGCCCATTTTGCATTATTTCTTTCATTATCTGTGTTTCCTGGAAGGAAAGTATCAGTGAGTTCCATCATTGTCTTGAAACCTACCAAACTTCCTGTCTGCTCTGCTCTACTAGCTGTGATGTAATCAGCTTGGTGACTGTATAACCCAAAGTGACTTCACCACTTGCAACTTTACTCTCAGTGATGCCTTGAAATACTTGCAGGTGAAATATCACATTAGCGAAGTAGTTAAAAACAAGATGTGCCCATTTGTTTTATTGGCTTTTACCAGTAAATAATAACTGTGGAGTCAAATTGAAATGTAATCATTTTTGGTAAAAAGAAAAATATCAAAATCAGTTAAACCATGGTGAGTTAAATTGCGCTAAGTTAATCATGGACGTTAGTGGAACCACCAATCATTGATCAGAAGAACTATCCAAAGTGACTTTTTGAGTTTCCCTGGTAATGTCAGAATAAATATTTCTGTGCTGCCACCCAATGCTATATAGCAGGGAGGCATGGATTTCATTCATTCATTCATTCATTCATTCATTGTACACATGGAACACAGATTATACATTAGAAACTACAATGGAGACACATATAGATCCTACATCTATCCTTGAGGTCGTTAGGTCTTTGTGGTATAGACAGACCATAACACAACTAATTCTATGATTATCTAACATAGTTTGTTAGAGAGACAAACATAAATTCCCATAGATGCAAATACAAAAGGGAAACAAATTCCACTTGGCAGTCAAAGAAAATTTAATAAGAAGTTGAAGTTTTGCCTTGGTCTTGCCACGCATGGGGCATTTTACCACCTGGGATGGAGGGACGGCTACCTGGGTTGGGCACAGGAGTTGACACATAGCTCAGCAGAGAATATGAAAGGCCTGGGGAACCTGGAGGACAGAACTATCAGGAGCATTGTGTGGGTACAGGAGGCAAATTCTGGTTTAGAGTCTGGAGATAACTTGCTGTCGCTGAAAATTCAGGTAACAGTGAAGTGATTTGCCTAGGCTTCAGCATGACAAATGGGAACAAAAAGTCTTTTGTTATGGCTACATTCGCTTCAATTACTTTGTGGAGGAATGCAAAAGATTGATGGAAACTGCTACCACAGAAAGTCAGTGAAAACAGTTTGACCTGGCTTTTAATTTTCCAGTTCATCCACACACGTACACACACAAACACACACACATATTGCAAAGCATAATTAAAAACCTGTTTCCATGGGTGTTGTTTGATTTTAAGCCAATCCTTGACACTGCTAGTAGCATAACCATTAGAGATATTACCCAAACTGAAAGACTTCAATGTACATTTTAAGATATCAAAAACTGTACTTGAGCACATGACATTTAACTTAGATTATAATAGCAAATGCCCAAATGAAAATTTTGAGTTTGCGCTTAATCTCATTTGGACTCTAAGTCATTTTTAATAGTATCAATAACAGCGAAGCTCTCTGTGTTTGAGGATGTCGACCAGAATTGGCTCCTGCCACCAGACTTACGTTGGAAGAGACCCTGTATGGGGGGGAGCACTGGTAGATCCTGTTAGACTTCTCTATGTGGTTGGGGCAGGGCGTCGTGGCGTGCCGTTTTCCCCGCCCATCGGACCTGCTGGCCATCGCACATCCATTGGTAGCATTTTGGTCCTTGAAGAGTGGATAGCATGCATGAGACACCAGTCTAAGAAAAACAAGCAAACAAGCAAAGATACTACTTAGTAAAATACCATAATAACTTATCTATATTCAACTTTACTGAATTAAACATTCATAATTTATGCTGGTTCTCTATAGGTACCATAGCTTGGAAGATGCCAACTGCAACCCAGTAATAGCTCATGGCATTATATTCCTCTGGGCCCCATTATTTCTTCATTAGAAAACTTCATTAGAAAACTTCAAGCCTTCTTTCACTCCATTTTAACACATAATTCTCTCTGCAGTATAGCATTTCCCAAAGATGCAAAGTGGCCAGCAGTAAAGTCTAAGTTAATATTTATTAACAGGGCTTCTTCAACCTGTACCTACAAAAATAATGTAGACGAGCCAAACTAGACATGAGAAGGCAACCTATAGGTTGGACAGATAGGATAGGATAGTCCTATAGGGTCTCTTCCAACGTAAGTCTGGTGGCAGGAGCCAATTCTGGTCGACATCCTATCCTACCCTATAACAGGATAGTCTGATAAGTTATATTGGTTTCAGCACTGAGGTTCGTTTTCATTTTATTGAACATTTTAAACACCAGTGGGAGCCTGTGTTTGAAGAAGGCCTGCACTGCAGCACCAGATCAGTGCCAAAAGAGCCCTGCTCAGTCAAATCCAGGTGATGGCTAGGGTGGGCTGCTTACACAGCAACTCGTTTTGTGGATGTTTTTAAGTTATAGTTTTTAAATGAAGCTTCAAAGATTATATGTCCACAATTCCTGATGCTTTGGGGAAAATACTAGAGTACTTATGTCATGCAAAGTCTAGTAAGGTAGAAAGTTATCAGATGTCTACACTGTATAAAAGCTTAAAATTATTTTGATTTCTGATGTTGAAGCCAGGCATAGCAAAGTTTTAAATATGTGGCTCCAAATCTAACACAATCCTATTAAATCTAAAAGTAGACAATAAAGGAAGCAAAATCATGGAACTAGATGAACAACTGTTCAGTGCTGAAATGCATCCACTAAAGTGGGCTCAAGCAAACGTAACAGGGTCCTACAGAGCAAAAGACTTTGACTCACAGGATGAGGATAGTGAAGTCATTGAAAAGATTCAGCACTTTTTAAAATCTTTATTGAGTGCACTGTGTTTGCTTTAAACACTGAGTCTGTGGGCTGAACTGTGTCAATATGGAATCCTCACGCTGCAGACCTACCGCCCTGTGATGATCGGATGGAAGTCTTTGAGAGATGGGAACGGCCCCTGGCTGGAGGAGTGTGAGCGCCAGAGGAGAGGAGGCCCGGAACTCCTCCCCCTTGTACAAGCTGCGTGGGTCTCAATCAGTCAGTAGCCTTGGACCTCGCAGCCTCTTGTATGTGCTGCGTGTCGCCTGTGGGTCTTTGCTATTCATCTGAATAATAACTTATATTTCTAAGCTCCTAAAAATCTTTTATTTTCTTCATAGCACGGAACAGGAGCCAACTGAACAATTTTACAGCAGGAAATTAACAGCTTAAGTTCCTCATGAAAAGCACTGTGTAAGACAAAATACAGGAAAATAATTTTTTAGATCTATAGCCACTAATCTCTCCCTGACACTCATTCGCTCTCATAGCGTCTGCCTGCTCTAGAGCAGCCCCAGAGCAATGAGAAGGCGGTGGAAAACGAGGGAACCACTGCATAGCCCTCTGGTCACCAACAGCTGCTCCTCCCCTGAATGAGCGCTGACCTAGGTGAGTTCTTAGGGTCCCACAAGGGTGCTGGCTGGATCTCAGAGGAGACTCAAGTGCATTTTCACCCAATGGGACAGGAGCGAGTCATGAAGCTGGCAAATTGAGGCAACTATGAAACACTGCCTGATTTTTAACATAGTTTTTTAATGGAATTATCTCCTCTGCAACTTGGGTAGCTTTAGGCATAACAGAAGTACCAGGGGCATCAGTTTTGTGTTCCTCCTGTGGAGAACCGTTCGGGTTGGAGAAGCAAAAAGAACATATTTACTTGACCATATTCGCATGCCTTTGTCTGGAAAGGTCTGTATTCTTCTATAATTACTTCCAACAGCCTTTAATCTCAGTCGATATATAACCAATATTTAAATGTGACATAGATTTATATTTACATAGATGAGGCGTATGTGTTTCAGGGTTTTTTGTGTGTTTGGGTTTTAGTTTTTTCCAGTGCCAGGCACCAAGCTCAGAGCTTCAAATGTGCTCAGCAAACCCTTGATCACTGAGCTAACTTTCCAGCCTAGAGTTTGTAAAATAAAACGCGTAAAACAATTCCGATTTGTTTTAACTGAAAGCAAAACCTGTGCGAGTCCCAGAAGCACATGTGGAGCAGCTATTTACCCACGTTTTCTCAGGTACCACCAGGCCCTATCGACGCTTCCTCCACTGCAGCCGTGACGGTTCCTGGCGCAGCACGAGATCAGGTTCTGCGGGGAGAGGTTGGCTGTGTGCCGACCTCTGGACTGAATCGCTATTCGGTCGGCAGCTACACCTGTTCCAAGCAGAAGACATCAATACTCCAACTGTCCATCACACGGTATTTATAATCTACGTAGCCTTTTTTGCTTGAATCCTAGTTTCTAAAACTGTACAATTTAAAATTAGGGTCAAACGTCGTCAATTTGTCTACATATTCTAGCCAGTTCTACTGTGTCATGTCGTAGCATCTACCGTATGTTCATATCGCTTCAGTAACTGAGTGACGGGACAGACTTTTCTAGCTCCTGGCCCCAGTCAGCTTCACTAACAAACCTGCCAAGTGCAGATTCCTTTGAGGGCAAGACTAGATATTACTTATATTTCTATGTCTTACATCTAAGAAAGAGTCTTGCATAGTTATGCATAAACATACTTTTAAGTGAATATAAGTAAACTGGGGAAGTCAGGGAAACTGATCATACATTGGTCGTAATTTAATATGCTGGAGTAAATTAGATCTTTGGTTTTGTCTAATGTAACTACCCAGGACACCATACTTCAGCTAACTCACACTGTTATGAATCTGTCTTCAGCTGTATGTAAAAGCTACCTAGTATATCTTTATTTTTATAATATGATTGCAAGTTATTATCTTAATTTTATTTCAGTAGATACAGAATTGACCTTTTACATACATATATACACAATGAAGTGAGTATATTATTAGCTAGAGTTATAACAATCATTAATACTATAATTATTAACTAATATTAGTTGAATACAACTGTTTTATAGCTATATATGTAATTATGCTTATATATTACTATATAACTATCTTGAATATGAAATTGGTGACATACAATGATACATGACTAAAATGTAGTTATTAGAATTACTATTAATTATTGCAACTATATTAATTAATATTCCCAGTTGTATAAATACACATTCATTTTTATGATGGAACCTTCCATGCCCTAGTTTAAGTAACTGATGATGTTGTCTTTCTACAAGTTTATTCCTTCCTTCAATACATTTATTGAGTACTTAGTAGTATTACAAGCCCTGTGACATTAGAAATCACAGTGACTAAGCAAGAAATGAGAGACACAGTGCATACAGTAATCAACAAGGGAAAAACCAATAGCAGAAATCAATACATGTTCCTCTTCTGATCACGCCTTCACAATAAACGAATGCAAATGATGAGAATATGAGAAAGGTTGGATGCTAATTCAGTAACAGGCTGACGTTTTTATTCGACACCTAGAACAGTTTTTGATGTTTAGTCTCAGGCTAAACGCAAGAGATTATGTTCTTTGATTTAATTAGAGACAACAAAGTCACAGCCTTTCTTCTATCTATTTTTTTACTGCATGCTACAGATTTTTTTCTCATTAAAGCTGCCTGGGTATTAATTTAAATATCTTCATTTTAAAATAATTCATTTACATATGTAACTCTGCGTACAGTTTTTATGTAACCGTAGCAGCCGTACAGTTCTGGAGTACAATTGTCAGCACACATCATTAGATGCTTAGTGTGTTAAATCTATAATCGTCACTTCATCTTTGATTTCCATCTATTATTTTATTAAGATGCACATCATTGTGACAAACTCATATATTCCCATCTCTGATATTCTCAAGAGAATAATTCCTTGTTTCATAAAAGAAAGTAGAAATTCCTTGATGCATTCACATTCAGTACCAGGACTTAGAATTAAGTAAGATTTTTTTAAATGTTAGTGCGACTTCTTTCTTGCAGCATATTCCCCTAGAATGTAGCAGAAGCAGTAGCCACGCAGGTGGAAGCCCGGCTCACAGGATCAGCTCTGACACTGCTCCTTCCTGGCCTAAGGTAAGTCATGTCCCCGACCTGGACCCCCTTCGTAAGGCCAGAGGACCAAAGAAGGTGACCTCTACCGTCTCTTCCAGCCCCACGAGTCCAGATTTCCACTAAGGTTGCCTGTTTTCAGCCCTCGTGTTACGCAGCACATTGTTCCTACTTATGTAGACGTTGCTGGATCTCAAGGAAAGTTCGATTCAGATTCACTTGCAATATTTCAGAAAGATCAGAAGAGTCAAGAATGACTCAATATAGCCAGTGGTTTTCCACTCTGTTTCTGAGAACTTGTCTTGGGGGCCACCTCTGAGAATGCTCAGGTTTTCTCTGTTTATTTTTTTTTCTGTCTCCAAAATTACTTTGTGACGCATGTCACTCCCACCACTGCAAATATCTCCACCTCTTCAGCTTCTGACAAATAGCATGAATTTTATTTTTCTATATAACTGTGTGTGCTTGTTTTATGGGTCTTATTCATTCCATTTGTACTGTTTTGTTTTCTCTTAAATTTTGTAACTACTTCTGGACACAATTTTCTAGATCTTTAGAACTTACTCTTTTCTTTATTCAGCACACAAACAAAATAGACCTGGTAATATTACCGTAATAAATACACAAGATACAACGCTGTGTCCTCTGAAACCACGGAAGCACCGAGAGTGATTTCTGCGGTGCTGGAGTAAATGAGGGAAGGGCACAGTCTCGACATGGGATCTGGGAAGACACCGAAAATTCACATCCCAGATTGGCCTCGGAAGTTGCTCTGAGTTTCACCACTAACAAAATATTCATTTAGATAGAGGCAGTGTTCTTCCATATGACCTGAGATTTATAGATAAATTCATGAGTTATACCTCATTAATCACGTGAATATGAAGCAGCAAGTAATTAATATCATTAAATATCTCCCCACCCATATGACTAAAGCAAGGCTTAGGAAGTACCCTGTGAATCCCTGACTCGGTAAGGACAAATGCCACATAGCAAGAGAACATGTGCACAAAAGGGATAGGAATAGTGCAGAAGTAACAAATGAAACCACTCCAGAGGTGAGCTCGGACAACTCTGGATTACCCAACTGATACTAGGAAACAATGATTTGTAGACAAAAAGAGCACCATGCCACCCTCTGAGCAGGCTTCTCCCAAAGCTCACATGCAAACCTCCCAATTCTTCCAGTGCTGTAAGCAGGTGAAGCACTCTTGGAATTTATCCGCAAATCTCAGAAGACAACTTGGTGGAGATCTTTGATAGGGGCCAGTCATTGGCAAGTTGGGTTCCATTTAATTGCTAAAATACAACCAGGAACAAGAAGCTAAGACCTCCTGTGAGTTGGCACCATGTGTGGGCTGACTGGGGGAGAACCAGATGCCAGCGTGTGGGCAGGGAGACAAGAAGAGCCAACATTTTACACACACACACACACATGCACACAGCATAAGTGACTGGCTGATCCAAAGAAACACAGGCTGTGATGATAGCTAATGAGCTAAAATAAACAATGCTTGTAGTGTTCAGTGTTTCACTGACTTTGCAGGTATAAAGCCTCCATCTATTCAGGGGATAACAGCATGCAGTGTAGCATCTATGGGGATCTCCTTCTGAAGGTGGTGGCCATTGTTAATTCCCTATCATCTTGTTTCAAAGTTCTGTGTCATTCTCATTGTTTTGTCTCGTTGGTTTTTATTCTGTTTTATCTTGTTTGATTTTGTTGTATCTGATGGCATGGGCAGCTATTTTGAAGATAACAAGATATATTATGGTAGCCATTTTGGATTTACTATTATTTTGTTTTGAAATACTGTATTGCATTCATTGTTTTGTTTTATTGTTTCTATTCTATTCTGTTTTGTTTGATTGTACTATGTCTAAAGGTATGGGCAGCTATCTTGAATAACAAGAGGCATTATGGCAACCATTGTTGATTTCATATTTCTTTGTCTTGAAATCCTGTCTTGTTTTGATTGGCTTTATTCTGTTTTATTTTGCTTGGTTATCCTTTATCTAAAGTAAAATTAAAGTTAAAGAATAAGAAAATGCTAAAATAAAATGCAACCAACATTCCTATGAGAATAATTTTGGAGATCAAATCTTGGGGTTAGCTTGAGTAATTTATTTTCTGGGCTTATGAACTTTTATAAAAGTAGTATAAAAGAAGCATTTTTTGCACTTTTGAATTAATAATTTAGAAGCTAATCTTATTGAAAGATCAATTATATCACCTTAGAGTAAGAATCTATACATTTACTTATTTTTATTTAAAATGAGATAAAACAAATTTGATTCACTAGTATTGCTAAGATTTTACTTTATTTCAAAATAGTCTAATATGTATATTTTTTGTAAATCCTATAGAAAGAAAAATATAAAACTTACATGTATACTAGAATTACAGATGATGCTATGCCTGAAAAAGGACATGAAACACTCATCCTTCTTATTATCTGCATCTTAACTCTCAAAAATTAACAAACCTTGCCAGCATTACTTTGCTTCTTTTCTGATTAATTCTTTATTTAAAATTAGAGATTAGTGACCAATTTTTAGACTAAAAATGATCATCTTCAGGTTGCTTTCTCTGGCTAAATTTTATCTTAATTTATCAAAAGTTCTAATTTTAAAAACCTTTTAATTCCTCTCCCAGGCTCTAAAGCCAAAGGGTGAATTCCCAAGTAAGAACTGGAAATGACTCTATTACTTGCAGTGGAAAACGCCCAGGACGCAGCACAGTTCTTCTGATCCAGGGGGCCGTGAGTCCATCCTGGCCACTTATAGGAAGCAATAAAAAACTCCGGAAGGTCAGCTTTGGCAGGTGAAGCAGCCTAGAAGAAAGGACAGAAATATCAGATTTTCTCAAATACATCTGAACTTCCATTATGAGAAGATATTGTTGCCTCAGTTAAAGTTTGTGATTATTGTCTATTTTGTACATTCAAGTTTTTGAATAAAATATAGCTATATATGATTCCCACTTCACTGTTTAGAAATGACAATGCAATGTGGGGATCATAACATAATACAAAATCACGATGAACAACACACTAAATGCTGTTTGTGTTTGTTTGTTTACTGTCATTGCAATAATTTAAACCAACGTTTCCGTCTTCTTGAATCAGAGTTTGCTCATCCCTGTAAGAGACCACGTGAGACTATTCCAACCCGTCCTAAAGGAATGTTTCCTGCTCTGTCCCTCCTGTTTTGCACAGAATGTGTGATTCTGCAGTGGAATCAGTTCTGAAACACTGCATTTCCAGCAACCACCTTTTGCCATACTCAGAGCCACCCAAACGTACCAGTTTTATACCAGGTACCGGGAAATGGAACTGAAATGAATTAATATTCACAAAACTCTTAAAAATTAAAAAGGACTTTAAGAAGTTTGTAATACTAAATATATGATGTCTTAAAAGGCCAGGTAAAAGTCCTGATAAAGTAAATATTGTATTTCCTCTGTTTGTGTTTCAGAAAATTAGAAATAATGTCCTATCATTGTTAGGCTTTAACAAAGAGTGATATTATTCATATCTAAGTAATCAGGACTCAATTCAAATGAGGATTTGTTCATTACCTGCCTTCATTTATATATACATAGGCTCATACACACTCATCATTTCAGTCTTCCAGGTATTTCAATATTCATTATTTTCCTGTATCCTCAATATCCCTATGTGATACAACCTGGAAAATATTGTTAGCTCTTTCTTTATAAAGGAAGTAACTCACTTCTAAAATCTGGAAGGCATGCTAAGGACTATCAGAAAAGTAGGATTTATGACTTGAAATAGAACCAGGTTTTGGAATTCTTAAGAGCTCACTCAATTTCTATTACTTGCCTATTTTATCACAATACGGATGCCGTACCTTGTAGCAAAAGCTAAGTGTCTGTGAAAGTTCTGACTGTGCACTGAAGGGTAGAAGCTAAGTGTCTGTGAAAGTTCTGACTGTGCACTGAAGGGTAGAAGCTACTGATCTGCTGTCTTGTAAAGTAACTTCTGCCAGACACATAATACCCTCAAGGTCCAAAGCAAGGAAATTTAGAATGTGTGCGTCTGCTCGAAAAGGCACCCGTCAGCAATAATTCATAAGCTGGAACACTAACGGGAGTATTCAGTTTGGATTTAGGGAACTACTGCACCTGATACGGAGGTTATGAAACCCAGAACCCATTACTAACGACGCCGCTTAGCTCAGTGAAGAGAAAGCTCAGGAGGGTCAGCAGACAGTGCCCGCAGGACAGCCCAGGAGCGGGCCGCTCCGCCAGTGGCCGGGATTCTAATGCTATCCATGGACCGCGCAGTGGAGGCCCAGAGTTGGAGCAGAACACATCACTGCTCGGAGTAGGACAGTTTCGCAAGTACTGACTCAGTCTCCAAAACCGTCTTTTTAAGTGGCCAAAAATACACATCTCACACATTACTTCTGCCATCCAGTGCTATTATCATTGACTCATCACTGTCTCTTTAGCCACTTGACATATTAAATTGCCTCAATTTTCCAGAAAAACAGGTTTAACCATTAATATTTTATCATTTTAAAATTCCAATTTAATAACATAGCTAGAACATGCCCTTCCCGCTCTGTGGATGCAATAAAGGCATCGCTATTGCTTCCAACACTTTTCTGTAGGGTTGAGCTATTGTCAATATAATTTCCACATTGAGGCCACCAAAGTGCTCTGAATGTGGAAGATATTCCATCTGACAACAGCAGGATACATGTAAGGTAGATTTCAGCTTTTAAAAATGTGTTTTGCCTTGGCACATTAACGTGAGTTATTCTACCAATGAGCAATTTTTGCTTCCGTGATTTATTCTTTAAAATGGAGTAGTTCTTCTTAACAAGATGAGGCAACCAAGAAACAAAGTGGCATTTTTATTGAAAGCATGTTTACCATTTCCCTAAAGTAGGTGAATTTATCTATTAGATTTTTTATATTTGTACCACATATTGAATATTACTTTTCCAAAAAAATTAGTCTCTAGAAATTGAAGCCCATCAGATCCATATTACCTTGTGATTTTATTAGACAATTTTATATCAGACAATTTAATATAAAAATGCAGAGAAAACTTTATATTCCATAATTATTGTATTATTCTGTAAAGAAAGACTTATTTAGAGCTTATAAGTAAAGGGAATTATCACAAACTAATAGCTTTTAAGAATTAGAATAGAAGAATAATAGAATAGAATAGAATAGAATAGAATAGAATAGAATAGAAGTCTAACTTCACTGATTGATATATTTTTAAATTTTTACTTCACTTTTTGCCAAAAGAAGGGCTAACAAATTAAAAGAATCAAGAAAGCCAGCTAAGACTGACAGGATTCTAAAATTAGTGTCTTTAACAACATAGACAAAATACAAATTTATATTGAAGCAAGATTTACACTCTTCCATATGGCCATTTAAAATCCTTTATATTATTAGTTTGAAAACATTTTAATCACATATTTCCAAACTCAGCACTAGCCAGCTTTGAGATTTAATTTTAACAGTCTTCCTTTTTTTAACAATTCTATTTAGGAATTAAATATTAAAGATATTCTGAGCAAATATTAATTAAGTACAGTGGGAAGCACTAGAGAACTTCTTTACATAACTCATAGGAATGTGATCAAAGAACAGTGTGAGACAAACTGGGTCCAGGAAAAGATAATAGATCCACATGGACCAGTGTTCCAGGCCCATTTCATGGTCTCAGGCCCATTTCATGTTTTGGGCAATGGACAACACCAAGAAAGCAGCTAAGGACACAGAAGCACAGAGCAGCTCTCTCACGGGACTCTCCGCACTTGCTGCCCAGCGGTACATTCCTGTTTTGTCTCTGTCACTGACCCTTAGAGGTTTTGTCACACCCAGCTAATCCCAGTCGTAACCAATACGGCACATGTAGGTATCATTAAAGCTGACAGGGCACTGCCACATTTCGTTCATCCCAACACGTCATCAAACGTAAGTCCACATCCTAATCTCAGAGACATCAAAAAGTGAAGGAAATGGGTGCACGCAGCAGATGAACTAGGATGTTTCCTAAACTGAGCTCCTCAGAATACTAGTCCTAGGAATTTTAACAGGTAATGTAAACAAGAGTTTCATTGAATAGTTCTAAGAAACATTGGTTTTGAAATTAAATAGATCTTTGCCGTCCCTAAAGTATTTTTATAGATTGCCAGTGTATGTGAGCAGTGGACATATGTTCATGATGGTCCTGATGTGACCCAAATGGTTCCGATGTGACCCAATACAAAGTGCTTTATGAGACTTTACTTCACTTCATACCATAGTTATTGTGAAGATCGAAACGCCGTGGTCTTGTGTGTGATGTGTGATGGATAAATACAGTGAATATGTAAATGTTTAAAAATTATTACAGTTAAAAACACATTTCCATTAAACCTTCTCAAACTCCTCCTCCTGGCTTGGAACACACTTACCCTACCCTTCTGGCCACCTTCTGAGGAAGTTCTGGAAGCTGTTTTCTGAGTGTCTTCAGCTGAATGACACGGCCATCTTGATGGGCTGAATTGATGCAGAACACCTCTTATGGTTCTTTTGACTTTGAAAACGAGACAGCAGTGTCACAGTGCCAGAATAGATGAGTGAGGTAGAGGGGGACACTATGTGATGTTTTCACTGGCCTGCTTTCTGTTAGACAGCACTTGGCAACTGCGTTCACCATGTTTTTGATCACGCCTTGTAAACAAAGAGGACCTGCAGCTGCTTAGCGAAATGGCAGGAATGATAGGATAAACGTGTTCGAAGGCAGGGGAAGCGTTTGGAAGGGGCTTAATGGCAGTGTGTCTTTCACTGTCATTTTATTTTTAAATTTAAACATTCACTGTTTATTTGACGCCCTTTCTACTTTGGGGACAAATTGGTATTTAGGGAAAAGATGGACATGGACGGAAGGTGGACGGAGGGTCTGTGCCCGTTGTATCTGCATGCCAAATTGCCACAGGAATCTACTTAAAGGCAGCCCAAAACATCTGTTCTACAGAAGAAAAAGTAAATTTCCCATTTCTTTTTACAGATCTGTCCTGCAGTGACCAAGTGCACAGTGTTATGCACTAACTGTGACTTGTATGGGAAAAGAAAATTGAAAAGCCAGGGGCATCTGCTCCACCACGAGTGCACCGAATGAGGAGGAGCCAGGTGTGGGTTGTTCAATTACTGGAAGGTTTGGGATTCGATTTTCACAGGGAGTGGGGAAGGACTCAAGCCAGCGGAGCATGTTTGGATGTTTTTTCAACGTTAGAACCCTTAATTCAGGGCAGCCAGACAGCTAGCACCTCTGCTTCCCTCGGAGGAGCAACTGCTGAGTTGAGCTGAGGAAAACTGGGACCCATCACCCAGCGGCCTGCACCTCAGCCTGCACCAGATCCTTCCCCTCAGCGCTTCCTGTGTTTGGACGTCTAAGGCCCCACATGGGAGAGCCCAACGTCAGTTTTAGGACAGAAATTGTCATTTGTGTGCAATATTACACAAAGTCATAACTATCTACCTCTGCTTTTCACTTTCAGTGTTTGGCTTCTGCATGTTTCTGCTTACACTGGTGACCCATTACTAGAATCAAGTTAACTGTGTTTAATCCAAGTTCTTCTTAGCCAAATCAACTGTCACTAGCTCATGAGAGATTAAAAACTAAACTTGGAAATGTTTTGACTTGTTCCAAAGCCATTTGTCTTACCTCAATATTTGCTGCCGCCAAAATACATTTCAGGAAGAAAAAAATTCGTCTTGTTATAGCGAACGACTAAAGAAATAAATCCAGTAAGTCACTGGCCATAATTAAGTGAAATTTTCATTTCTTACCTCACAAAGTGAAGACTGTCAAAGTTAGTGTATATTATATGAAATGTTATTTTATTTTAACTTTCAACAAACCCTAGAAATCTTGACAACTTCCTTTGTTAGTTGTGTCAACTAAATTAACTTATATTGGGTAACTGAGAAAAGGTGTTTAGTATGATCCTGAACCAAAATATTTTAGAAGTTTTTACTTACACAAATCTACCACCATATAAGGCAGTATTTCTACATGTTGAAAAAATTATACCAGCTTTCTGAATATTTTAATATTTCACAAATAGTTCCAATTTAGATAAAATACCTGATGATTCTCCCTGCTGAATCAATCACAGCAAAAGACCCATTTCCAAAAAAAGAAAAAAAATTATCTGAACTAAGTATAAAAATAAACTCTTAATTTCCACATTTCCATGTGCAAACAGTATTTTTCATTGAAAATATTTTCAACATTTATAACAGACTAATGTGGTGAGGCTTCTTACGGCTTCCTCCTATATTAAAAAGCACTTGTGTGTCTGTACAAACAATCAGGTATACTGTTGATTCAATTTGACTTGAGGGCATAACAATACAGCTTTCAGGTTTGCCAGAAATATGCAAAGTCCATGAAGGCCCAAGAATCAAAGAGTACCCTTTTGGGGTATGAAATAAAATGTGCCAGCTGACAAAGATTTCAATCAGTCAGTTCTCACAGAATGTACCTGTTTGAGAACTCAGCCGCTCTTGCAAGGTTGTTTAAGAGATAAAAGTCCACTTAGAACATCACATAATAACGTTTTGGGATGTCTGGCTATATTCTAAGTGCTCTGCTACGCACGCGCAAACATTTCACGGACCTCCTTCCACCCGGAGAGCGAGGTCTTACCACGATCCCCATGTCACAGAGGAGGAAAGGACAGTAAGTGGAGCAGCCAGATGGAAACCCAAGCACCCCATCTCCTGTAAGCACCTCATCCTCCTTGAACACACGGCACACATACTTTGGCTTCCCTCACGCATGCCCGGTGTGTACAGAACTTTCCAAAACTTTCCAAAACATCAGCTTTGATGTTTCTGCTGGCCCCAAGTGACCTCAGTTGAGGAGAGTGTTGCATAGAATCACAAAAATTGTTGACTTCCATTTTACCTAAGACATTAAAGGAGTTCTATTTTTTCCTCCAAGTAGACTTCCTCCTTCAACTCCCATTTCACTATTTTACCTGAGGTCAGCATTGCTCAAAGTGTGCACTGCGAAATCTAAGTCCTGGGGGATATTACCAATCTTTATAAACAAATAAAAAATTCTCTAATCTTATAAACTTAGAAACACCAGGGAACTAAAGCTAATAGAATAAAAATTGTCAGCATATCCAATACAGTATGTGTGGATATCTGGAAGGGAAATATGATCTACCATTTGATGATTCTTCCCGTTGATTGGACACTCTGGGCTGTGCACGCTGGATGTGGCCAGGTGTTCAGGTCGAGGCTGGAGTCCTGCTGTCCTGGTGGGCCTGGTGCCTTGGCACAGCACAGTGTCTGCGGGGCAGGGGTGCCGGGTCCTAGGTGCCCTGGAGGAACCTTCTCCTTGCCAAGTCTCCTGTCCTTGGGCCTGTGTACACCTCTCAGATCTTCACCGAGAAGCTTCAGTCCACTCTCGGCCTTCTTTCTCTCCTTTTTCTAACTCTTCTCACCTGTTCTGTTTGAACCCACATCTGTGTACGTTTCCTTTTGTCTGTCTTCCTTGTCCGTCTTACCACCCAAGAAATGCCTCCCCCAAATCCTTAAGGTACTTTTCCCACCATCCACATAGTTTCGTTCCTGATCACACTCTGTGAGTGTGTGTTTGGACTGAACAAAATCGTCTAACTTAAACAGTGTCTTCACATTCATATGATCATGGAAAGCTTTGCATAACACCTACTGAGAGCTCTCTGCAGGCACACGAGGGCCACAGTGATGTTAGCTAAGCCGTGTGGCTGGGAATCAGCCAGAGGAGCAGAGCACTTTCCAAGAATCAGGGATGATTCACTGCTCATTTTTCGTACCCACAGAATTTCTTAATGCTCATCCAGGCCGGAAAAGGGAATGATGGGGCTCAGGGTGCCGCGGAGTTTCTTGGCGTGCTGTGCATCGTACCACTCTTGCAACAGCTGACCCTTACTGCACCTTTACTCCCTCCTTTGCTGAATTTTTAAAAATGGGAAACAGAAAAGGAACTATCAGTTATCCAGAATCAAAACTACAGGAAAAGTCATTTGCCCTTTCCTCGGAGACAGGTCAATAGATGCTGGGCATTTTGTACGTAGCCAGCGGTGCAGGAGCCCATCGTTTAGCTCTTTCTTGGCCACCAGATCAATGCAGTTCACTCTATCTCATCTTTTTCCTAGAAATATTTGTTATAATTCTGATCTCGTTTTTTGGGAGGATGGAGGTACAGCTCTAAAATGATTTTAACCCTCAGAAACTTAGTCCTCAAACAACTGTGGCCCAGAAGTAAGAAGCTACGTCCTTGCCTTCCATCATAAGTGGATCATGGAATCCTCATGGTTCTGCTGAATTTCCCCTATTGCTTTCTTGAAATTACTTGGCAAAGTATTACATTAATTCCTACCACCAGGTAATTTAAATTGAAATTCTCTTGATAATTGGTACCTTACTAGGCATTAGAAATTTTCATTTAGATATCATGGCAAATACTTTTATGCAAACAAGTCTCCAAGAACCAATAAGTGATTTCAAATTAGATTTTCTTTGGTGTGCTAGGGCGAGTGCCAACACCGGAAAGCAATGTGCCTTATTTTCTCTAAAATGAATACTTTTAAGCCATGAAAGTTATGTTTAAAAAGGAGTTGTTAGAAGTAATCCTGAGGAACTGCATGTAAACATCCAAGTAAGTGTTTAGCTCACCGCGCCTGAAAGGAAAATGCAAAACCAATCCTGCATGGATTGAGTACTCCCCCCCCCCCTGTTTCCACCCAGCTGGAGACAAAAAGAAAAAACAGGGACAGAGAGGGCTCTTTGAAAGATGCAGTTAGCGCACCAAAAACTACGAATCACACTCTTATCTGTGAAGATTTTATATTACTGATTGTAAGAAACACCTCAAAAGCTCTGAACTGATCATTTCAGAAAATTAACTCTGGTTAAAAAACTAAACTTCTTGTGACTTTGAATCTGAAAAGTCAACAGACCTACTGGAATTCTAAAGACTTTGCAATACAAACCTTTAGAAGTATACCAGTTCTGCAGTTTAATTAATTCTGTGGTGGCTCGTCACTCTTTCAATCTCAATATGACTTAATCTCTCACAACTCTATTTCACTTTGCCTTTAATAGTGGGATGCAGTACAGAAAGCTGTGTGGGATTTCAATGAGACACTTCACTGTGAAAGTAAGTATGTGCTCACCACTCAACCCACTCAAAAATGCCAGTTACTACAATCTTCCGTGATACTAGTTATAATGTAGCAGGCCTTACTAGTAGAGTTTGAATTGACAGATTAACTCAAGTGGTCATATTTTTGGAAAGCTAAAGTCAGGTTAAATCTTAATGAAACACCAATAGATTATCACTCATCCAATAGCAGCAATATCCTTGTCGTCCTGACATGCTAAGAGTTTCTGATGTCCACAGTGCCGACCAGAGAGCCTGTCCTCCGGCAGCCGGGGAGTCTAAGTGTGTTCTGAAAGCAGGAAAAGCTTTGGACACAGCCAGTGTACTGCCAGGGGAGCATTGCAGCTGGTGGGAAACTGCAGCTCTGTGGTTTAGAGTTTTGTGATTACTAGAGAGTAAGGGGCTTCTGTAGGCAAGATACTGCATATCCAAAGATAGTGCCTTTTAGCAAGTGAAAGAGAAAAACCAAAATAATAGTGTAAACCATAAGAACGATAGAAAGCTTGAAGTCGTTTAGCTGTCTGCCATGTCACCAGGCAAAAGCTGATGGTATTCTCTGAATTATTTTGATGATTTTTAAGGACAAGCTTTCATTAATTGCCATAACATCCATGTCTGAAAATGCCAACATTTATGTCAATCTCATATGGTAATAGATAGTCTGAGAGACATCAAAACACGTTTGATGAATTCACAAAATAAGTGTGTTTAGTTAAATAAAATAAGAATAAAGACTCAACTTGCCAAAATATTGGCACACTCAGGAACCAGGCATCAGAAATATGTATTTCTCTGAAATCATTGCCAATAGAAAGGAGCATTCCATTATTCATTAAAGGACAGTATGTTTAATTGGTATTGGTGACATTCAAAGTCCACAGGAAACCTCCGAGGGGTCTACTAGGAATCATTCTATTAGAGGAATTTCATGTTTTGTGACAAAAATTCTGTATTTTCAAGACCCTGAAAGTGCAAAGTTCATGATTTTAGTTCTTGTAGATTCCTTTCAGCACACAGGTGAGCACACTGACACAGACACACACACCAGCACATCCGGAAAGTACCCACCGTCACTTCATTCATGCCCAGGAGCGCGGGGCCTGGGGGCAAGGTGCCCAGGCGAAATTTGAAGCCTTCTTCCAGAGTCATTCCCCAGAACTGACTGTAGTTCTGTGCCGTCCATCTGCCTTCCGTGAAAGAGACAGAGAGAGGGGTTATGTGGTGTCATGCTCATAAATACATGTTCACGTACGTTTCTGTGTCTATGTGATGGCCGACCTCACAACATAACAACTGTTCCTAAATGATGCGCTATTGCTTCTTCTAAAAATCAATCATATCAGGCATTTACCCCCCCAAATTTACTCATTTTAACAACTCAGGTGAGCTCCCAAGGCACATTAATACAGACTGAAACAGAGAACATGCAATCTGCCCATACTATGCAGGGATAATACCTGTGGCGATAATACCAAGTATCCCTTGGATGTTCCTGAGTGCATTTTAGAAAGAAGCTTTAATACACAGAAATCTATTTTCAGGTCAATGATGCTATCTTTTTTCTTCATATTTTAGATTTGAAAAAGTAAAAAAATGTGAAAAGAAATGCTTCAGAAACACTTCAGACAAAATAGTTACACTTAAAAAATAAATTAGTGATAGATATTAAAATAGTCTATTTTATATTAAATGAAAAAAATTGCATTAATTGCTTAAGAATATGTTAGCAATAATAATATAGCCAATTGTGTGAAGTTAAGTATTAAAAGTGCATATTTTTCTAGAGACATTATTTAGACAAACATATGGTTTGCAAAATTTAATACTGAAATGAAGATAAAATTTCTTTAACAGAAGATAATAGATGAAAAATGAGCAACATAAGAGTAATTTAATCACTGCTTATTTAGATTCAACCTGAAGACAATATATATTCAGTACTTAAATATAAGTTTTATGCTTTTGAGTTTATCTTTAAACTTCTGATGTGATCGGCTCTTGTGAATGATTAGGAATACAACTCAACTTTCAGTAATATGCGTGGTGAGTTACTGCTTCCTTTATAAAATCTTGAAGTTCATAAAATTTTAAACAACTTTTGGCTGCAATTGCAAAGTGCAATCTCCATCACCCAAAGAATTCCAATAAGAAAATTCCAAATATATTAGGTATTGTAGTATTATTTGAGAGACTAACAGGATCCTGCTTGGGAAAAATTGTGGGATCAGTGAAGTTTGTTTCTGGTGCCTACACTTATAGTTTGCAAACATCAGCACAAACTTCCATGGATCATTTACATAAGGACTCAATTTAAGGAGCAGGAATGAACATTTTAAACAAATAGAACATAAGAGAAACAATAGGAATTTTTAGAGTTTATTGAAAATAATGAGAGGATATCATTTTTATGCAACTAAACACATATGTATAGGGCAAAGGGTGATCAAAAACATGGTGAATGTTGCATTTCTTTTGAAAAAATATTTTTACAGTAAAACGTTGCCGTTGGTCCCCTTCAAAATGTTCCCTCGCGTGACTCTTGCTGCTTTCTCTCGTGACTCTTCATGCTTTTTAAGCAGTTCTGGAGGTTCCTTTTATAAATGTCTTTACAAGATAAGATGAAAAATTTAGTGAATGCTGTTGCCAAATGCCATCCGATGAAAAGGCAGGTTCATAAAAAATTATGGTGTGTCCTCATCTACTTTATTTTCCTGAGCCAGTATGGTGCAAATTCTGCCTCTTCCTCAAAGTCAAAAATGACCATGAACGGTAAACTTTTTTAATTGATTCAAAACATCAAACAGCCATGACAGTGTAACTGGAAACATTCATGGAAAAAGAATGGCTTCAGAAATGGCAAGACTGGTGGAATGTGTGTGTTTAAAATGAGGGGGGTATTTTGAAGAGGATTAAGGGCAATGTGCCATTCAGTCTAATATATTTTATTTTATTTTATTTTATTTTATATTTTATTTTATTTTATTTTATTTTATTTTATTTTATTTCAACACATACTAATCACACTCTCAGCATCCCAAAGGTCAGATGTGGTCTTCCTGAGATTCAGGCCCAGGAGGGGTGAAGTCACTAGCACCCTGTATGGCCTAGACTCAACACTGTCTTTTAATCCATTATAGCATGTATTGAGCTTTCTTAATTGATCGCAGTCTCTGGTAAACAGTGGAACACAGAAATGAAAAAATTTCTCTACCCTCAAGGAGTTCATCCACTAAGAAAGACTACAAAGAAAAATGAATTTAGTGTGTGATGTTTATCAGTAAAAGGTCCAAATACAATCAGAGCAGAGAAGTAAAACAACTTCACCTCAAAGAATTTGCATATTTCACAGAAAAGAAACATAATGCTGAGTCTGAAAGAAAAGAACAAATTTGGTGACTAAAGGTGAAAAAGATGCCATTTATTCGAAACAAAGGCAATTAGAACAAAGCATGCAGGTTTACTATGAGGCACATAGAGAAAATGGCAGGTTAAGTGAAATGCTTCAATTAGGAAAAGATAAGAACACAGACGCTGACAAGAATGTAAAAATGAAGTTTAAAAAAATACCATTTGGGTTATATAGTCATGTATGCTAAGGAAAATGATTATATTTCAGGAGCAATGTAAGGAAGATTCTAAGAACGTGAGAAGCAAAGCTTTGTTTTAGGTGGACGACCATGTGGGACTGAGCAGAGAAACACACAGGGTCACCTCAGACTAGGCTTGTGAAGGAAAAGAGAGTAGAACCTGTGCACAAAAGGAAACGCACAGAGTAGAACCTATGCACAAAGGGAAACGCACAGAGTAGAACCTATGCACAAAGGGAAACACACAGAGTAGAACCTATGCACAAAGAGAAACGCACAGAGTAGAACCTATGCACAAAGGGAAACCCACAGAGTAGAACCTATGCACGAAGGGAAACGCACAGAGTAGAACCTATGCACAAAAGCAGTGCAGGTCTAAGAGAAGCGCTGAGCGTGGGAATCAGCAAAGTGTAGAGACAGGAAAAAAGAGCAAAGAATAAAACTAACTTCAAGCTTTCTGGCTCATTGCGGGGAGAAGCAGAGCCAGGAGCTAAGGATGGATACTGGCACTCCCCTAAGTTTGGGACAGGCCTCTTTTGAAAACCCAGTGAGGAATCAAACCAATTTATTTATAAACTACATTTTTGAGTTCATAAGAAAAATCACATTTAGACAACACGTTAGTCCTCAACCACCTGAAAACATCTACAAACCAGAAATTATCTGAGTCCTCAGCAGTGCCACAAGGGGATCGCACACTGTAGTATTAACAGGCTGCCTTGGAAAACTAATACACGGAACAATAAGCACTTAAGTACATTATGTAGACTAAAGACTACACTGCAAAAATACCACCAAGATATGGACAGCCCTGAAAATCATGTGTGTCTGTATACAGGCTATTTTAAAATGCATTTGATAAATGTTGAATGGCACTTTATAAAAACAATTCAAGCATGATGAGTAGATGATAACAGAAAAGTAAAAATGGTTTTGTTTGTTTTTCTTTGTTTGTTTTGTTTCTTTTGAGTTTTTCTACTTGGTCAGTGTGTATTTTCTTTTGTTCTAATGATATTTCCGTTTTTTTATTCTTGTAAGGTCTTGTAAAGCTTTAGTGTTTGCTATGAAAATACAAAACCCAGGCTTCCTAGTTTGCTCAAGATAAACAATGATGGAAAGAAACTTCTTTCCAAGGGTCCCCAACAACTTCTGTGCACTAAATGTCCCTCCTTCCACACAGATTTAAACTGTGGTGTCGCGTGTATTTTGTAACGGTGAAAAGCCAAGCCAGTCTACTATGATTTCTTGGAAATGAGTATTAATTAGGTTCAGCATTATGTCTTTTTAGAGGCGTGACTTGGTTAAATTTTCAAGACTCATGTATTTTGGATGATTAAAAAGTCATTTAACCACAGAAGTTTACAACTGATTTTTCCTAGGAATACTTAAATGTAATCAAATTATCCTCTAAAATATTGCTTAAATGCATACACAGGGGAATGAGAATGATTTCACACAATTTATGTCTGTGTATTCCAAGAAAGCATCTTCGATACACTGAAATTCAGCACCCCCATTTTGCTAGGAGATGTAATATCTTTAGTCTGGGCAGAAATGACACTTCTGTTTTTTTAAAAAAAACTCAGGATTATTTCACTTTTCCAGTTTCTTGAAATAAATTTCTTTATATGAACCCTTTTCCAGAGTCTAGAAGATGTTGTCAGGGTAGACAGAGATTTAATCAATGGCAGTGCAGAAATTTCCAGGCAGGTTTTAGCCAGCCTGCCTCTTTCTTCCAGTTCCTTGGAGAAAGAAGTGTCATCCCCACAGCTCAGTTCCCTCTCTGTAAGTGGAGAAGCCACTCGCCTTACTAATCTACAGGAGAGCAGCAGTGCTGGCAGTGTTTAAATGTCTCAGTGATCCCTATCTTCAGATTACTAGCAAAGTGACTCAACCCATCTTTTGGCCCAGTCTAAAATGACATTGTCTAAATATCAGTCATTTCAGTGAAACTGTCTAGCTTGACTTGTTATTCGGGAGAACATCAAGACAGAATGCTGTGCAGTAAAGGCAGCGTTCTGCTCAGGATATGAGCCCGTGACCGGCTCCACCAAGGCAGCGACAGAGAGAAAATGGTCAATGTGACAGTGATCTTTCTTAATCACTGAAGACGAGGCTCTGTGTATTTTTTATTTGTGAATTTTAATTTTTAAATATTTTATGCTTACCTTATACATTCCATATTTGCAAACCTTTTTATCTCCCTTCCCATTTCTCTCCTACTCTTTACATGAGCGTTTTTAGGAGTAAGTGGCAGAGGAGGAACCAGGAGCGCCAAGAACCTATTCTGCGCCATTTTGCTCACCCATAGTCTCCTGTATTGATGTGTTCAATTAGTTCTGGACGAACAAGGCACGTGTGCTGGGAACATTTCCATTGCTGTGCTGAGCACATGCTGCAAAGATATAAGCGTTGTAAGTGTGGCCTGCTCTTCAGCAGGGTGCATTTCACAGTTAGTAACGAGAGCTGCACATTGTTAAGTGATAAAACATCATTTCTTGATTAATGTAAACCATGCAGTTGTTTGATTCATGGTGAAAATATTTCATAAAACACGCTCTGGGTATCACTCACGGGCTCTTGTCCTCTGCTTTGGGCAATTAGTGAATGATATAACTACATAGCCTTTGAAAGTAAAAAAAAATAGTACAAGGTATTTGAACACTATCTGCAAGCTGATTCCTTTAAAACAACCTGCTGTTACATACAGTACTATGCCAAAAAAAAAAAAATTTAAAAACCACACAACTTGCCTGTAGGGTATCAAAATGTTTAAAATTAAAAAGTATACTTAATGCAGGCCTGTAGTGTATTGAAGCCTCAATATCAAAAACATCTAATTGAAGCTTTGAAAGACATATGCATGATCATTTTCTAACATTTTTCAGTCATGCTTATGAAAATTTACAGGTGTCTGATGTCCTATATGGTTCTGTCTGCATGTGTTTAAATCTATGCTTTGTTTCAGTGGAATTGCTTTCATTTGGGGAAAAGAAAAAACCACCACCAACAGTTGAATCCAATTCTGTCACTTAAATTCATTACCAGGAGTTGCAGTTGTCTTTAATTACTGATCCTTCTTCGTAATGTTGCCCATCTCTGAAGCAACCTGTCAACAAAACAGGTAAACAAATAAAATTTTAACTGAGGACAGTACAACAGCATAACAGATAATCTAAAACTGTGGTTAGCTTTTAAAATATGCAAAAATGTTTAGTGCCAGTCTGAAAGAAATTTGCATTTGGTTTGTGTGGAGAGTTACACATCAAATTTTTCTGGGCCTAGTTCAGAGCTTTTATCTTTAACTGCATGTTATGTTCCAATGGAGAAGATTTGTAAAGCCTGAAAAATAGATTACCTAGGAATTAATCACTAACTGTGCTAGAAAAATACTCAATTTAAATAGGTATGCAAAGTAACTATTTAAATCAGTTTTTGGCACTCCTTATTTTTTAAATACTAATCAAGTTTAATAAGTGGGTATAGTTAGTTACACGTGACTAGAAAAAGTATCACATAGTTGTAGAATGAAATACAAAGCCCATTTCACTGACTTTATCTTTAACATACATCCTATTTTTTTTAAGAGTTGGACCATGGGAAAACTTCATGAAATCAGTGAAATTGTAGCATCTTGTCTTCAAAATCCAAATATATTTAGCAATTAACTTAAATTGACTAACCAGTTTACAAGATTATATGAACTGCTAAAAAGAGACCAAGGATGAATCATCATCATCATATGAAAACCCATCAGCAGATATTTTGAAATAGTGCCAAAATTACAAATTACACCATGTTTTGTTTTGTTTTGTTTTGTTTTGTTTTGTTTGGTAGCTGGGATCAAACTCACCACTTTATGCTTACCAGGCAAGCACTTGAGCCTGCTGAGCTAAATCCCCTGCCCAATTAAATCATTTTTGAGAATATAATTTGCACAGATTTAACACTTAATTAGCAATTACTTTGGTGAATTTCTTAAAAAAGACTATTTAATTGATGCATCACATCAATAGTGCCTAATCAAACAGGACAAAATCTAAACCTTTATTCATTAAACCATAGGTGGAAATATATTTATAAACTTTCTAGGGGATTTGGTTTAACTGCTAGCCATAATGTTACAAAACCTATGACTCCAACAAGCTATCCTTTGACCTCTCACAAATCGTCTCATAGAAAACATTTCCACCTGCCCAGTCCCAGCCTGTGCTCTTTCGCCATTCACTATTCTACTTAATGACTCTACATCACTATGTGTTTGCACCCATTCGCCCTTCCTTCCACGTGGCATTGGACACTCCCCGCTCCCAGAGTAAGACGAGGTGCCACCTCTCTCCTCCCCATGTGCTTCTTAACACAGCCAACTGGGGAAGGAAAGCTTCATGTTTTCATGGCTATGTTTTGATATATAAAATCTACAATCATTTTGGGTAATGGTACATACCACATCTTGATCATTTTCAGTTCATGTTCCCTGCTACCAGCCTCTCTTTTTCCCCATGTCCCCTCTTCCATCTCCAGAAAGTCTGCCTTCTTCTCTCCTATCATCTCTCCTTTATTTTACTCTGTTATTTATTGATATTCTGTGCTTCTAATATAAGAAGAACCCTATAGTGTTTAACTTTCCATGTCTGATACATATTTCACTTGGCATTGGGGGTTCATGATCTATTCATTTCCCCCAAAAGACATTAATTCATTCTGCTTTATAGACGAATAAAGTTCCATTGTGTGTACACACCACATTTATCCACTTGTCTCTTTATGGTATCTAGACTGTTTTCAAAGCTTAACTATTGTAAATTGTGCTACTTCAAACCTGGGTGTGCATGTATCCCTAGTAGTGTGATGACTTTAACTCTTTCAGGAATAAGCTAGGAGGGACATAGGTGAATCAAATGGAATTCCTACTTTTAGGTTTTTGAGGAATCCCTTTTGAAGAACCACTGATTTCCAAAGTGGTTGTACTATATTACATCCCTACCAGAAATATAGAAAGTTCTTTTTACCCTTGCATTTTCAACAGCATTTGTTGCTTTTTTTGTTTTTTTTCTTTTTAACAACAAAACAAACCAAAGGATAAAAATGAGGCAGTATTTCAAAAAAAATTGGGAAATTAATATTAGTTAATATATTGCATATTGTTATCTTAAAAGTAGTTGTTCAGATTACAAGATTCAGGCATGAAAAAATGATCTAACAATCAATGAAAGCACGAACTGTTCTTTTTGATGATACTAGTCTTGGATACTAGTCTCTAGTATCCAGAGACTAGTAGTATTGTTATACTCTCTCTCTCTCTCTCTCTCTCTCTCTCTATATATATATATATATATATATATATATATATATATATATATATATGCATACACACATATATATGTATATGTGTGATCTTTACTCTTCTTTCTTTTTTCTTTCCCCATCCCACTTGTTCTTTCCTTCTGAACATTCTCTTTCCCTTTCATTTTCACAGTATCTGTTGTACATTTTGGAAATCTTTCCCTTATTTACTCTTTCTGTTTTTTTATACTAAGGAAACCATATGATATTTACATGTGAGTCTGATTTATTTCACTTATAAGTATGTCTCAAGTTGTATCCATTTACCTATAAAAACCTCAAGTTTATCCTTCTTTATAGATGAATAATACTCCATTGTATAAAAATACCACATCTTTATTATCCATTCCGTGGTTGATGTGCATTTGGGTTGTTTCCAAGATTTAGTTATTATAATTGTGCTGCTATAAACATGGGTGCACATATATCACTGTGGTATGATATTTTCAATTCTTCTGGGAAAATACGCAGAAGGGAAATAGCTGGATTGAATGGAACCTCCAATCCTAGTTATTTGAGGAATCTCTACACTGATTGCCACAGTGGTTTTACTAGTATAGACTCCCAAGAACAATGGAAAAGGGTTCTTTTTCCCCCAAAGTTCTGCCAACATTTGTTATTGGTTTATTTCTTGATGACAGCCATTCTTTCTGGAGTGAGATGTTGTTTTAATTTGCATTTCTTGAATGACCAGTGATGTTGAACATTCGTAGCCTTTTTAATAGACTATGCTGCAAAAATTTGCTTTCTACATGCCAAGACTAAAACTAGACCCATGTCTATCACCATGCACTAAACTAAAGTCAAAATGAATCAAAGGTCTAAATATTAAAACAGAAACACTAAATCTACTGAAAGACAAGGTAGATAGAAATACTGATGATATGGGGGTAGGCAAAGGGTTCATGAACAAAATGTAAACTGCATGGAAAATACTGCAAAGCAAATGGAAAGATATCCCTTGCTCTTGGATAGGAAGAACAAATGTTGTGAAAATGGTGATACTCTCAAAACTGTTACACAGATTTAATGTAATCCCAATGAAAATACCATTATTATACCTTACAGATCTAGAGCAAACATTCCTAAAATACATTTGAAAATGAAAGAGACCTAGAATAGCAAAGGCAATCCTGGACAACAAAGGCAAGGCAGAAAGCCTCACAATCCCTGACTTGAAATTATACTACAAAGCCACTATAATAAAATCAGCATGGTATTGACAAAAAAACTAAACCTGAGGATCAGTGGAACAGATTAGAAGAAGCAGACACAACTGCAAAGACACTCAGCTGCTTTATCTTTGCTAACAGTCATTCTGATTGCAGTTAGACAGAATTATAGAGTTATTTTTCTTTGCCTTTCCTTAATGGCTAAAGATGTTGAACATGTTTTCATGTATTACTGGATCTTCAATTCTTCTTTAAAGAAGTGTCTGTGTAGTTCAGTTGCCCATTTTTTAATTGGCAACATTTTAATGGTTTATTAGAGATACTTTTTGAGTTTTTTATATATTCTGGATACTAGTTCTCTATAAAAAAACAGTAGCTACCAAAGGTTTTTACTCATTTTACTGGCTATCCATATGCAGAAGTTTGAATCCCTATATCTTGCCATGTACTGAACTAAAATCAAAATGCATCAAAGAACTAAATGTTAAAAAAGAAACATTTAACTGACTGGGAAATAGAATACATAAAACTCTTAAAATCATCTGCATAGGCAAGGACTTTCTGAACAGAACTCTGGTTGCATCAGAAATAGCAAGAATCAACAAATGGAATTAATATCAATTGTAAAAGCTTTTGCACATCAAAAGGAACAACAAAGGGAAAAGAAAATCTACAGAATGAGAAAAATTTTTGTTATCTATTCTTCAGACAGGAGAGTCAGATCTAGAATGGCTATAAAATAAAAAAAAAATTAAATAGTCCAAAATGAAAAACCCAGTCACAGAAAAACTAACACTGGTCAATAAATACATGAAGAAATTCTTACCATCACTGATCATAAGAGAAATACAAATTAAAACAATGCCAAGTCTTCATTTAACCCCAGAAAGAATGGCCATCTTCAAGAAATCAAATAATAACAAGTGCTGGAGAGAGTCCAGGAAAAAGGAATGCTTCTACAAATGCTGGTGGGAGTATAAACTAGTACAACCACAATAGAAATCAGCATGGAGAGTCCTCAAAAAAACTAAAACCAGAATTTCTACGTGACCCAGATATTCTGCCTCTAGGTATCTTCCTGGAAGAGTTAAAGGCATGATACCACAGTGACACATGCATACCCATGTTCATGCAGCACAGTTCATATAGCTAAATCTGGGAAGCAGCTCATATGTCCATCAGCAGATGAATGGATCAAGAAAATGTGACATTTACAAATAATGGAATACTACTCTACCACCAAGGAAGATAAACCAGAGTCATTTGCAGAAAAACGGATGCCTCTTGGGACTATAATGGGAAGGGAAATAAATCAGACACATGAGTTTAAATACCACACAGTTCCTTTTCTATGACAAACTAAATTATAAATACAGAACAAAATAATAGGAAGTAGGGGGATAGAGCTTTCTCAAAGGGGAAGGGAATATAGAGACGGAGCTGAGAGGGATGGGAGGAAAACGGGATAAAGAAGGAATGAATATATGTTATGCCCTTGTACCGACTCCACACAAGGAATGCAAATATTATGTACTGCAAACATGTAGTAATAAAAAACATCTCTCCCATTCTGCATATTGTCTCTTCAGTCTGTTGCCTGTTTCCCTTGCAATGTGGAAGCTTAATTTTGATATAATCACATTTGTTTATTCTTGGTGGTATTTCTCACGGTATCAATGTTCTTTCTGTCCAGGAAGTGCCTGCTTGTGCCTATAGATGTGCAGTGTTTTCCCTATAATATGCACAGTGCTTTCACCATTTCTGTTTGTCTATCTAGATCTTTGATCAATTTTTATTTGCTTTTAGTACACACTGGGAGACATAGGCCTCGCTTTATTCTTCTGCACATTCATGGCTAGTTTACCATGCACCTTTTGTTGAAGAGGCTATCTTTCCTCCAGCATTGTTGTTGGCCTCTGTGTCAAAGTCCACCTGGCTGAAAGTGGGTGAGTTTATGATTATTATTATTATACTCCCTTTGTCTATTCTTTTATTCTATTCTATGTCTATTTTTGTGCCACTGCCATGCATGTTTTACTATAATGTGGTACTTTGTGTCCTGCCTCTTGACCGGATCTGTTTACTGACTTTAAGTCTTCTGGTGGGATATTTTTGGATTTCTACTTTGATGATCATGTCCATAAAAATAGTTGACTTGTCCCTTTCCTATTTGTATCATTTCCACCGCTTTATCTTGTGCAATTGCTCTGGTTAAAGTTCTGAGTACCGTCCTGAAGAGGAATGGTGAGAGTGAACAGGCACTATCACCTCATTCCTGACCACAGCAGGAATTCTACCAGTTTCCCCTATTTAATATGACATTGTCATAAATGAGTTTTTATTTTGAGGTAAGGCCCTTCCCTACTTAAATTTTCATCAGGGTTTTTATTATGAAAGTAAGTTGAATTTTGTCAAAGATGCTCCTGCATCTATTGAGGTAATCATGTAATGTTTATTCTTTATTTTATCTATATGTTGTATTACATTTACTGATTTGTGTGTACTGAATCATCCTTACACAATGGAGATAAAACCAAAGTGCTCGTGGCATATGAACTCAACCCTCAGTGAATTCTCCTTGTGAAGGCCTTGTTGAGAATTTTTATATCTATGTTCCTCAAGGACGCTGCTCAGTAGCTTTCTCTTCTGGATGTGTGCATATCTGGTTTCAGTATTAGTGCAAAGCTGGCTTCCCAGAGTTTGGCAACGTTTCCCCCCTTTCAATTCCATGGGGGAGGGTGAGGAGTGGTGCATTAGTTCTTTTCAGCAGTTACAGTAATATTCAGTGGTTAATCCATCAGGTCCTGAGTTTTTCCTGGCTGGTAGAGTTTTGATTACTGCAACAATTTTGTTAGCTGTTGTTGGTCTATTCCATTTATTGGACTAATCTTGGTTCAGTTTTGGCAAGTTATATATGTCTAGGAATATATCCATTTCTCCTAAAGTCTTCAACTTTTTTGAAATATAGTTTATCAAAATCATTTCTTATAGTCCTCTGAATCTCAGTGATATCTGTTGTCACTTCACATTGTTTGTTTCTAGTTACCTTGATGTGGGGTTTTTTCCCTCCATTTTGGTATGCTTGGCTAAGGGTTTATCAATCTTATTTATCCTCTCATAGAACCAACTGTTTGATTCATTGATTGTATTGTTTAGTCTCAGTTTAACTGATTTGCACTGAGGCCTTTATCATTTCTTTCCTTCTTCTAGTTTTGGGTTTGGATTAATCTTGATTTTCTAGGACCTTCAGATGCAGCACCAAGTTATTTATTTGGTATCATTCTGTTTTTCTAATGTAGGCACACACAGCTATGAACCTTCTTCTTAAAACTTCTTAATGTCTCATGGATTCTGATATTTTGTATCTCCAATGTCATTTAAGTCCATAACTTTTTAAAATTTCTTCCTTGATTTCTTTAATGATCCATTAACCATCTAAAAGTGTATTAGTCAATCTCCAAGTGTTTGTATAGTTTCTGTTATGTTTTTATTGTTATTGTTGTTGATTTCTAGTTTTATTCCATTGTGATCTGACAGGATCCAGAAAATTAATTCAATTGTTTTGTATTTATCGAGATATGTTTTGTCAGTTTAAATATGTCCTTTTGTGGAGACACTTCTGTGGAAAGATTAGAAGAATGAATGTTATACTGTTGTTGGATAAAACAGTCTGTGCATAGCTGTTAAATCCATTTGCTCAATGGAGTGGTTCAATTCTTGAGATTTCACTGTAGACTTTGTTCTGTTCTAACTGACCTTTTTATCTGTGAGAGTGAGGTTTAAACGTCCCCACTATTACGATCCGCCTGTTTTTTTATGTCAAATAGTTTTTTGTGTTATCAAAATGAGTGCACTAACATGCATTACCTATGTGTTTACAATTACTTCTTAATGATGAATTGTTCACTTTCCTAGAATGCTTTTTAATCCAATCTGCCGGACTGTGTCTTTGATTGGATAGTCAAGACTATTTACTGCTGAACAGTATTGAAAGGTATGAGTTATTGCTGAAGGTATTTACTATTTCCTGTCATTGTACTGTTTTTCCAGTGATGATTTCTGTTTGGTTTATTTTATTTTATTTAACTACCCTCCCAATGAGATTTATTCTTTCCTTTGGGTTTTTGACTAATTTGGGTAATGTTGACCTTATTGTCTCAGTGTAAGATTCTTAAGTATTTTCCAGAATACTGGTTTGGCGGTTCTGAATTTTTTAGCTTGATTTTGATGTAGGTCTTTATTTCTCCCCCTATTTCAAAGGATAATCTTGCAGCATATAGTACAATAAGTCTCCAACTTACAAACATTTGAGTTGCAGACATTCACAGATACTGTCCAGTAGGGGCTTTCTGTATTTTTATGTGTTTGGTTTTTTAATGCTTTACAGTGTATATTTGTATCAAATATATATGAAACTCATTTGTTAGACTTACAAAGGAATCCTACTTATGAACATTCTCCCACAATGAAACTTATTCATAAACTGGGGAATTACTGTAATAATTGGCAATTATTTTCTTTAAGGGCTTGAAAATCTTTGCTCCATGTTTTCCTGGTCTTCATAGTTTCTATTGGGAAATCTGTTGTTATTCTGATATTTGACATTTTCTCTAACAGCTTTTAGTATATTCTCTCTTACTTTATGGGATTTTTGACTATGATGTGTCATAGAATGGTTCTTCTCTGGTCATGTCTATTTGGGATTCTAAATGCCTCATTTAACTTACCCAACTCAGTACCTACATATGGAAATTTTTCTGAAATAATTTTGGGGAAGAATTTTTTATATCATTAGATTCAAATTGTAAACCTTCCTCAATTTCAATAATCATTAGATTTGTTCCTGTAGTCGTTGAGGATTAGAATCATCTTGTAAGTATACTTTGTTATTTCTTAATTATCAGTAAGTAAATTATCTTCGATGTGAACTTTATCTTCACATCCTGTAATTCTATCTTCAGACTGATCATGACTTCAGACTAACAAAAGTTTTGACTGATTTTTTCATATCTAGGATTTCCATTTGATTCATTTTGACATCCTCTAATTATTTACCAAATCAATCTTTGACAGTCTGCATTCTCTTCCTTAATTAATTCAGCTGCTTATTTTGTTTTTCTTTAAAGTCATTGATTATCTTAGTGAATGCTTCATTCTGCTGGTTAGTTCCATCTTTAAGTTGACTGATCTTCTTAGTGATCATTTTCACTCATCTACTTGTTCCTTCTTTGTTATCTTAAGTCTTTTCAGGTTTTGGTTATTTTTTCTATAGATTCTTCTGCCTCAGTGTCTGTGAAACCTTTGGGAGTTAAGAATTTTCAAAGACATCTTGTTGCTTTGTTTTCTCATGGAGATTGTATATGTAGAGCATCCTTCCACTATAACAGAGATGTCTTTAGTAAGTAGATTTCTCTTGGGGATATTCCCTTGGCTTTGGAAACAAGTCAGTGTGCCAACATGTACTCAACCCAGTCAGATCAGTAGAGTCTGACCTCAGGGTAACCCTGCTGGGACAAAACAATTATTAGTAATATCAACATCCAAAAACCAATCCTAAATCTGTAGTATCAAACTTGTTTGAATTTGTTTTCAACACTTTCAATAGTCCAGGAATTTTATGAAAGAATAGTAATCATAAGACTAGGCTGGAGATTAGGAAAAGGAAAAAAAAAAGAAAAGAAAGCTCAGAGAAACAAAAGATAATGTAAAAAAGAATAAATAATAGGTTTTGATAATACTATTTTTATGCTCAGAAGAGGAAGAAGTGTTTTGACAGTTCGTGGGGAGGGGGTATAAGGTAATATAAATTGACCAGAAAACCATCTATCACCTGGTAATAGAGAACTTGTTCAGAATTATTGCTACTTTACTATCCTAGGGGAAGCCAAGAAGGGAAATACAGGATGTAGGCTAAAGAGAACTGAAGATTAATTGTATTTAGATTAATACAAATAGTGTATCTAAAGAGGAGCAAAAGATATAAAATAGAAGATACAAAAGAGCGTGGGAAAACAGAGGAAGAGAAGGCAGTGCAGGGATGTACAGAATGGCGGGAAGGAAGGAAGTATAACCAGCTGAGAGAAGAACTGAGGGGATTGTATCCAGTTGTTAAGGTGATGGTCCCAGAAGGTAGGATACCTTTAAGAAGTGACCTTTGGTATGGGAACTGATGACTAAGCACCTTAGAGAGTCACATTCCTAAATCAGGAAACTAATACAAATATCTATGTATGGATACGCATCTATAAAAGGACCAAACTTAATTATATTCAACAAAATACTGATAGACAAGAAAAAAAAGTCATGGTTATACAAGCTGGGTTTTATTTCTTTAGCAATGTGTATTTTTTAATGGTCAGGACATAGAAGAGCTTAGATGGTAATTCATTTTTTATTATAACAATGAATAAGTAAGTAACTCATCCAATTCCAGTGTGTCAGTGGTTCACCTACTTTTTCTATAGCAAATTAATTTAAGGCTGTTCACAATGCATAGTACATGAGGCTCTTTCCTTGAGAACTATTACAAGAAAAGATTACATCAAGGAAATCTACCCTGGTTCTGTGTATGTGTATGTGCGTGTGTGTGTGTGTGTGCATGTGTTTGACATTTGGAATCCTCCCTTTCCTGGACGTTACCATCAAACAAAGGAGGAAAACAAGAAAGAGAGATATTTACTGATATGTTCCATTTCCAACTTACACAAAAATGACATACTTATTTTTTAATCTTCAAGATGGCATAAACAGTTTTATGTTTTTGATCTAAGGAGTTCTGGGGAGAGGCACAATAAAAAGAACTAGACATTATCCTGTAGTTTGATCACTGATGAATAATACTTACTAGATCAGTAGAAAAACACTTTAGCCATTCAAAAATAGTATATCTTTGTCTTTTTATTTTAGTTAATTTTTAGAATTTTGTAAAGTACTCTCTACTTTTCAACCAATTACTTCCAAAAGCAAGAAAAAACAAAAGGAAAAATTACCTTCATGAAAGCAATTACAGTCTAATGTGAACTTTTTGCTGCTGAATAGCATGATTAATTGCTTCTCTCCATAATAAATGGAGTAAAAACCATGCTGAAACATAAGTTCTATTTAAAATATGACCCTAAATTGAAGTCTTCACAAAATTCTAACTCTCAAACAACAAACATGGATATTGAAGAAATAACAAGTGCCTTTCTGAATAGACTCTTTCAAGTAAGAAAGGGTCGAATACATTTTAGCAGATCAACAGCTCTATAGCATATATTACAGTACTGAGACTCAAAATAATACTGAATTAAATCCAGGCATGGGGCCCCACACCTGTAGTCCCAGCTACTTGGAATGTTCAGGCAGGAGGATCACTTCAGCCTAGGAGTTCAAAGCCACACAATGAGACCCCATTTCAAAGAAATAAATGATAATGTCAAACTGAAATGACAATATACCAAAATGCAGACACTGCAGTAGCCCCCACATCAGATGATTTTGAATTTTTGTCGGAGATTGCTGAAGTCTTCAGTATAATTCATTACTGTGTTATCCAATAGGAAAACATAGCCACATACCCAAATATCGCCACAAAACAAAACAAGATTTAATGCTCAGTCTCTCTCAGTGATTTATACAGCCAAAGAGATAGCAGTCAAATGCTGTCTCTTTAAAATTCAAGGACTGCACCCTTCTCAATTTTATGGATTTAAATATGATCCCTAGGTTGTGAACAGCTAAAATGGGTCAGGAACCGAGGGCCATATTCCAGTTGTCTAATGGTGAACCAGAAAGCCTGAGAAAACCTAGTCTGTAAGTACAGAAAATCCTGGCAAAATATCCTTTTATGATAAAAGGGTATATTTTCAAGATAGTCACTGTGACATAATTGCTTCTGACACACAATATTTATTAAATAAATATTAAATATTTTAACACTAGCTACTTTCCAGCTGATAGTGCAAGGTTGTACTGTTGTCCACAATGAACACTAATGTGGCATTTGATTATCACTTACTCACAACAGCATCCAAATGTTTAACATTCCCAAATCTTACCCACATAGGCCATAAAGTTTTCATGACTTTATAATACTACTGTATTCTTATCACCCTCAGCGCTTACTGAAATTATGAATATGTAATGTTTCAAATAACATCAGCTAGTCTTACATAGTTTCCAATCTCCACAAGCACATGAGAATTACCCACTGAAACTATGGATAAAATGGAATACATTGGTAATTCACAAATACATTTTTTAAAGTACCTCATGTATAAAAACTCTGCTTCAGAAAAAATATTCTTTAAAATTATATAGCAATAAAATGTTTAGTACACAATAAATAAACTCAAAAAGCTTCCTATCCAATCACTGTAACTACCCTAATGGACAAGGTGAAATAAAGTAATGAATGAGATAATACCCAAAATGTGCTTGGAAGCATTGTTGGCTCTGTAGAAAGTACTCAATAAATCTTGGCTAATAGGAAAAGCAACAGTAAGGTAAGTAAGCTGAATTTAGCTGTAAGACAGACAGGTCTGTTTAAGTACCTACTGTGTGCAAGGGGTCGTAAGTATTTTCCATGAATGCAGAGCCAGATTATGCTACTATTGGGACTTTATTTACAAAAAGAATGTGATCCTCAACACCCCGTGCACTATCACCATGTTATCAGTATATGTCACCATATTATTTAAATCCACCAGTTCTTTCAACAATCATACAGTACTGTAAAATAGAGTTAAACTTGAAACCTCATATTTTTCAAATAAGTTGCCTTCCTTTAAATACAAATTAAGTGCAACCATAGTGACATAAACATACAGTTGTGCGAGTGTTGAACAGCAATGAGGATTTCTACTCACAGAAACTGCAGATGGTCTAAAAAGTCATTTGGCAGAAATAAGAAAATAAATAAAGTCCCAATAGTAGCATACGAGGGGAAGAGAAGGCCCTTGCAGGCCACGTTGCCCCCACCCAGCCTTTTCCAATAGGACCCCACCACCTCCCAGCTCATTCAGCCCGGAGCATCCATCCCTGGATCAGCACTGTGACCCATTCCCCCCGCAGAAGCCTCACCGCTGAGCACATGAGACTTTAGAGGGACACATTAGAGCTAAGGCAGAACAGCTAGTCACAAGAGTCTTCTTTTTAAACTGTAGTAGAGATACTAGGCCATCATGATTTGTTACTAGTTCTAAAAGAAATACATCTACAATTCCTCCAGTGTGTAGTTTCTCTTTTGAGATTTGAGTATGGAAATCTTTAATGTGATAAAAACGCATCATGATTTTAAATAAGAGAATTGAGAAAGCTTGCCGGATACTGCATGAAATTTCATAAATAAAAAGCTACAACAGCAATAACTACCAGCTCTCCTCAGCTCTCCGCATTCCTGATTCCTCCTGTCTCAGTTTACATGTCCCTCTCTGCATTCCCCAGTCAGGTGACTGCTGGAAATATCTTACAGACTAATGCCACATTGGGTAATACTTTCTTTAGCACCTTAATACCTCCTTTAGAGGACATGTGACAATTTGTGACTGTATGGTGGACTTTTTGTGTATCTAACCTACTCGACCAAGTTGATGGTGAATTACCCGAGAATCAGATCTTGTCTCTCCCCTCCCGCTGCAGATGCAGTATCAAGCATGTAGTCCAGCACTGCAGAGATATGCAGTGAGTGTCTGCTGAGGAAGGCCTAGACTTCTCATTCCAATATGGCGTGTGCCACTCTGAAAGGGGAATAAACATGTGTCCAGTTTTCCACTGATAAAATGCAGCACCTTATAAAAATGGCAATTCTATGGAAAATTATAATACAAGCATGTTTTAAAGAAACATTTCCATCAATTTTTATAAATAAGATGGTATTATTAAAAAGAGGGCCACAGCAATTGATTTTGAAATAAAGATACCAAGTACATGACATCTAAAATGTCTTCTCACTGTAATTTCTGGGCACAATCACCCATTCCCAGTAGTGTAACAGAGCTCCAATGAACCCTGAATTTCTCCTCCTGTGGAGATTTGATGTAATGAGAGGAAAAAGATAAAGCTTCCTCTAAGTGTCTCTGAGGAATTTTTGTTGTTGTTCTGTTTTTGTCTTGGAGCTTGGTTATATCAATTGCTCAAAATCAATATCCATCCTCACAGAAGTAACCAGTGTAGTAAATACCACCATTTCCCTTACGGGCCATCTGTGTTTATCTACTGAAGCTTTTACACCTACTCAGCATAACTCTCCTTTCTTTGTAATAATCCTAAAATCTCCAGACCAAAAAAATAAAAGAGAAATATATATGAAGGATCTATTTGGTGATATTCAGGTAGGGAACGTAACTGGCTTTATTTTGCTTTTATCTTGGTTTTAATGGCATTACTAATACCACAGGTTGTAATGGTAGAGGCCAAGGAGCACCATAAAGTGACTAAAATGTTTCAAGAATCTGTATATTATCAGCCTTGTAACTTTCACGAGGATCCCTACTGGTGTTCACTCACAATATCTTGATACTCCTAATGTCGACACATTTTATGAAGAAAAAGGAGTTTTAATCCTTATATAAATTCAAAGAGTTCTCAAAACAGGGTCGAGACTGGTAGTCACTACTATTACAGCTGAGCTGTCCTGAAAGTACCCCTGTGATTTAGATACTAAGCATCTGAGCATGTTAAGCACTTCAAAACCTCAAAGGTATTTACCTTGGCAACCACAATAATCATTTTCATGTCACTGAAGAAGAAGGGGAAGGGAAGGGGAGGACAGGAGAGGGAAGGGCAGAGGAAGGGAGGAAAGGAGGAAAAAGATAGGAAAGAAGGGAGGGAGGGAGGGATCAGGGAAAGAACTGGCCAGTCTTGCTGTGAACAGGACACAGCCCCAGAGCCTACCTTCTAGGTACCTCGGCTGTGGGGGAGGAGGCCACCTCCTCCCTTCGTGGCAAAACGACTTGTAATCAGGGCAGCAATCAGAATTTTCCCTCTCACAGAATCTGTCACAGTAGCACCATGCATTTGCCTCATAGAACTGAGTGACACAGTCGTCATCTCTGCCTTCACAGCAGCCAAAGCTCCTACAGTACTGTCCTTGGTAAGTGGCTCTTTTGACTCGAACACCTTCTAAAATGGTGCGATTCCGAGTGAAATAAGATCCTTGGTCCCCTTCTCTTTGAGGTAAATAACGCTTCTCCATGCAAATGTCTGCAGTCAGATAAGAAAAGACTAAGATTTTATATCCAATCCACATCGTCTGCGGCTTGGAGACTGTTCCCCCTTTCGAGCACGTCCAGTCACCCCTGGAACAGGAGGCTTCTCCGGGGAGCCTGACGACTAATCATCGAGACACCTCAGGCTGAGCCCTGACACTGGTCCTTTGCTTAAACTGAGAATAACACTCTTAGAGTTAAACATTAATCCAGAATTTCAATGTTTGCCCAAGATAATACAAGTATTAAAAACAGACTATTGTAATTCCTTCAGAGTTAAAAATTTACATTTTATGTAAACAGAATTGCGGTACCATCAAAATATGTATCTAAAATCTTATGCTTAGATGATACATATTGACTGTCCCCTTCACAAACTAGATCCCTAAATCAGAAACATCCCTGTATGTGTGAAGGCTGTGATCGCCACTGGCAAAGGGCAGGACACTCAGAAGTCAAAACTGCACTCGTTCATTTCCTACATGGACTGTGACTGGACACAGGCTTCCTTGAAGTGACCTAGGCTCTGCCATACGTCACCACTGCTCCAGGTCACCCCACCACACTGGCCTGACTTCGCATCTGCACCCACCTGCCAGGAGCTTTTTGACTTCAAGGCTGAGAAGAGCCCTACTTAACTAGAAATTCCCCAGGATGACCTTAGTTCTCTCTGCTGCGTCCTGCCTAGTGTCAGCAGAAACCAGCTGATGGTCAAGAAAGGCAGTTCTGCCTGCGAGGAGTTGGGAAGAAAATTCAGTCAAGACACCTTCAGTATCTCTGCAGAGCCGCCCTTGGCAGTGGGTTTCCCTCAGCTGTGTTTATTTATTAACCACAATAACCCCCTGCGATAGGGGAGAAGTAACCAGTAGATGAATCAGCAACAGCAGCCAGGTGTCTCAGCAATCAGAATCACAGACTCCGGTCCCTAAGTGCTATTTAATTGGCTCTTTGAACTTGTGATCACCACTTACTTCTTTGGTTCTCCTTATTTTCTCTAAAACGAAGACTCTTTTCTCGAGGTTATTTCAAGGCTTCGAACCTTCACACTTTTCCCCTGACTCATCCCCATTTCTTGTCCCCTCATACATTGATGCCAACTGTGCCACTTCTGTGGAGCACTCCCTCACAGGGAATAAGTCTGCATCATCTCTGTGTCACGGACAATAGCTCCCTTGTCCTCTCAGTCCAAGGACTAACAGATCCCTCCAATCCCTGCCATCTGTGTTATCATTGACCACTGCAAAATGCTGCTTATGCCCTCAGCGACTTTTACCAGTGACCGGCTAACATCCCGTCTATGGGCACGTGTCCATCTTTGCAATATGAAAATCTTCTGCAGCACCTGAGAGGGTAATCGAAAGTGTACTATGGGAGGGAGAAAAATGAAGGAAAGAAGAGGGGTGGGGAAACAAGTCAGCTATGTGAGGTGAGGTTCGTTACCTTGATCGTGGTAATTATTCCACAATGTATACGTTAATTTATGAAGTTGTACATTTTGTATATACACTATCTTTATTTGCCAATTATTTGCAGTGTAGCTGGGAAAAACAATGGGAGCAGAAGAACTATACCAGTGGAATCCACGTCCTGCTTCTACTACTGACTGTGAGCACGGCTCTTAAAATAACTTGCCTACCTCAATGACTGAGTTTCTGCATCTGTAAAATTCAGATGAAAATATAATACAATTTAGATAGTATTATAAAAGAGAGGGGGAACTTACTGAGATAACACAAAATACTTAGCATATCACATGTGCTAAATAAATGCAATCATTTAGTCATTAAGTTTAACCTTATCAAGAAATTTGTTCCTCTTTTGCCTATGATTTCATTCTCTTCTTATTTTCTTGTTATTTTTCATATCAGTCTCCCAAAGAGTGTGCTCACTTTGGGACTCCTTTCCTTCCCTTCCCAATGATATATGTAGGATGTTTTTATCAATATTCTCCACATTTCTGACTGCTCTATGCCTCCCACCGCAAATGATACACTGTCATTTTATTCAGTGGTCCTTATTCATTTTCAGCATTTCCTCCCCAGATTGTAAGCTGTACAAGATCACAGAATTTTGTTTATTCCATCCATTGTTTTGTCTTCACTGTTTAGAACAGTTCCTGAGCCTAAAAGGTACTCAATAAGTGGATGAACCCTGTTATACGCCTTTTCTTCCTCTGTGCCTGATTTGCTGAGCCCTGCCAGAAATGATCCATGAGACCATGAAATCAATGGTGTCATGAATTTTTGACCTTTTGTTTTAGCTGAGCTTTTAAATGTGGCTCACACTTTAAAAATTCTCTTCCCTTTCTCCTGGCAACTATCACAAGTCTAACTTGCTTTCTTAACTCACTCCTTCATTTTATAGACAAGAGTTTCCCTTAGAAGTCGGAAAGAATGCAGACAATAAAATGGTAATCCCACCCCTGGCTGTCATCAAATTCATGAACCCCTCTCCCTGAAGCCATCCTTCCTATTCTCCTCGCAAAGGGGCCACCCAGGTCCCTAATTCCTTCCTCTGTGACTTGGTGTCATTTATCTGACTTATTCCAGTACCTCTTAGTTCTCATACACCTTCAACCCAACTCTTCTGCAGCTCCTGCCATCTGGAAGACCTGCAGCAGCCAGCACAGGCTTCTGCACATGCCCCATCCACCTTACCAGACAAGAGGAACCAATGAGCCAGAACTTCACTGTCCAGAGCCCGCTATGGCCCCAGTGGTGAGAAATAACAACCTCCTCAGCCCCTGGGCAACTTCCCTCTGCTAGCTGGCTAGCTAAATGTCTATCGTCTATCTATCTGACAAGAAAAAATTGTGTAGACTTACAACTGTACAATGTATTTTAAAATATGTACACTGTATATATTTTACATTGTAAAATGGCTAAATCAAGCTATTTGATATGTGTATTGCATATATTTGTCATTTCCTTTGTGGTGAGAATACTTAAAAATGTACTCTTGGAAATTCTGATGCATACAATATACTGCTAATTGTAGTTACTGTGAATTGAAATACATCTCTTGAACGCCTTCTCCTTGTCTCACTGAAACTTTGTGTCCTTTGAGCGACATCTCCCCCAGTGTACCAATCCAGCCCAGCCTCCGATAATCACTATTTTAACTCCGTTTCTCCGAACTGTGCGTGTTCACAGTGCACATGTAAAAACACCACACAGTGCTTTTGTTTCAGTGTCCAGCTTACTTCACTTCACAGAACATCCCCAGCTTCATTCATGCTGACACAAAGGAAAGAAATTCCTTCCTTTTCATGCTGACTAGTATTTCGCTGTTAGGTGTAACATTTTCCTTCTGCTTTCGTGCACTGATGGAGCCACGGATGGTTCCATATCTCGGCTTTGTGAGCAGTGCTGCACTAAACTGATAGCTTTGGTGTAATGAGTGTCTATCTTTTGAATACATACCTGGAGCTGAGATAGATCAGTGATAGATAGTCAGATATCCTTTTCAGTAAGATTCCTCAATCATTTAGTAGCTAGGACTTTAGCTTTTTGAGGAACCTCAATAATGTTTTCAAAAATGACTGTTCTAATTTACATTCCCACCAACAACATAAAAGCGTCAAAGTTCTCCATTTTCTCCATATTTTCAGCTATATTTGTTACCTTTTGGTCATAGCCATCCTTCCAGATGTGAGGTAATAATATTTTTAATTTGAATTTTCCTGATGATTGGTAATGTTGAAAATTGTTTTATATATTTGTTGGTGATTTGCATGTTGTCTTTTGAGAAAAGTCTACTCATGTCTTTTGCTCAATTGTAAATAGGATTTTTTTCTTGCTGGTGAGTTGATTGAGTTCCTTTTATGCTTCTATATTAATACCTTACCCAATATATGGTTTGCCAATGTTTTCTCCCCTTCTGCAGGTTTTCTCTCTACTCTGTGGATTATTTCCTTGGAAGTGCAGATGATTTTGTTTAATGTGCTCCCATCTGTCTATTTTTTAAATTTTATTTCCTGTGGTTTGAGGAGTCATAGCCAAAAAATCATTGGCTGGACAAATGCCTTGGAGCATTTCAGAAGCAGCCTTGGAACCATACCTCATACGATTGTTGTGTTTGGAAGTCACACTCCCCCACCCCCTGGATAATACCCACAACCACACAGTGACACACAGTGAAAAAAATTGACAAAACTCTCACTTCCTTCACACAAAGCACTTCACTTGCTGATAGGGACTTCTATTTATCCATCCTGGTGAGTACATCTACTGACTCGCATATCTTGCTTACACAGATTGCACTCTCTGAAGAACATTAAGAGATTTCTGTAAGGCAACTTCACACTATAGATGATATATGAACACAAGTTCTATTACCATTATATACACTGAGAGGGGAGTTTCTGACAAAGGGAGCTTTTGCCCAGCAATTCAGAAATAACAAGGTAACACAGTGTCCGAATGATGGCGTTCTCTGAGGATAGGGTGCTGCTAAGCATCCTGGGATACCCAAGATGGAACTCAAAAATTTGTTTTCAACAAAAATTCATCTGACTAAAAATGTTAATAATACCATTGTGATGAACCCTTACTAAACATGCCAATTTTTAAAATGACCTAATAAGAAGTCGGGAAGAAATGAAATAGTTACGCTCTCTGCACCATGGATTTATACGCAGTTTCATAAGCCAGACCTTCGGTAAGTGGCTACTTGGGGATATTAAGGAAGGACAGCAGCACACATCCACTGGGTGTTTCCTCACACTTCCTGAGCGTGCTCACGTTTGACTAGAAAGGTCAGAACGCAACGCACCACTCTTCTTCCTCTGACCACTGTCCTCAGACTCTAGAGGAGAAGAAAGCGCTAGAGGGGAAGAAAAAGCGGCTGCTCCCCTTTTTGGGGTTGCTTCTCTACCTCCATCTCTAAGGATCCGTGGAAGGAATCAGCAGCCTCCTGATTCCGCTTTGAGAAGAACAAAGTTAACCAACCTCCCTGGCAGGAAAATCTTAGCTAGACTTTGCAAAAGGAGATTTGGGGCAGTTTAGATACGTTTATAGTCAGCAGCTTTCAGGTGCATTTGGACATGTAAAGTGAGAACCGGAAAGGGCTACCACTTTGTTTCCCCAAGGCCAGTTTCCCAGGTCTGTGTTTTTGCCTGAACATGCCATCACCCTTCTGCAATCCACTGCACACCTGGAATTGGCAGGGGTTGGATTGCTGGAGCACCTGTGAATTGTGAAAAGCTGGAAGTTTCACGTATGGTCAGAAAAATGCCTTAAATGCCTATTTTTATAGTTTAAAACCCAATATGCTGTCTCCCACAGTTATGTAATTTAATTTAATAAAATACTGCATTAATAAAGCCTTAGAAGGTGCAGGACATCTTGGTAGCATCCTAGGGATCTAGGGCTTTAAGAAGAACAAAACTGAGAACACTGCAGATAGCTACAGCTTACAGCACCCTGTTATGACGCAGGATGCTGGAGCATCTGCCCTAGATGGGTTACAGCGCAGCAGCCAATCAGCAGCAAAGGAGATCTCAGTAACACTCTCCAATTGGCTACTTACTAACCTCCCACCAAACAAACAAAAACAATTGGAACCAGGGATATAGCTTAGGCACAACGCCAGCCTGGCAAGCACAAAGTCGTGAGTTTGATTTCCAGTACAGAAATAACAATCAAAATACCTTTAGGGAAGGTATTTGCGGTTTCCCTGAAATTGCTGGGATTTCTGTGAACAATTATTAATTAGGTTCTAAGAAGAAAATCCTCTAAAGACAGAGGCTGTGATCTGTAAACCATACCTTTGTGAGGGTATGCTAGAGCAGTGTCCCAAGAGAGAGCCAGACGGGGAAGGTCAGTTTGCTGGAAGCAGTTTACCTGCCTGGCTTCAATTCTTTCATTCGAGATTTACTATTTTGAATTATGAATTCTGCAAAAACTTCCTTAGGTAGTAAGTCTTCCTTGGTGGGTCAATTTAAGTAACACTAACTCACATTTGAGACTTCACAGTCAGATCCCTCTACCTTGAGAAGATATCTAGGATGGTCTTGTGAGACAGGGCGAACTGATGGAGCAGGGGGCAAAGGCCCAGAGGAGACGGGATAAAAGCACAGTCACCCTTGCCTCACACACTGGGCCATGGATTTATTATTTGAAGCTACTTTCTAACTTCTACTCAACAAGGATAATGGAAATTCTTTTTTTTTTTTTTTTTTTTTTTTTTTTGTACCCGGGATCAAACTCACGACCTAGTGCTTGCCAGGCAGAAACTTAGACCACTGAGCTAAATCCCCAGCCCAGGATGATGGAAATTTTTAAGAGAAGATTTGAATAAGACTAAATAAACTTTTCCAACTACAGAAAGTATTTCTTTCACTGGGCGTGGAGGTGCACACCTGTAATCCCAGGACTCATGAGGCCAAGGCAGGAGATCTCCGTGAGTTAGTTCAAAACAAGCCTGGGTTACATAGTGAGACCTGTCTCCAAAAAAAAACTAACCAGACAAACACAAAAAAACGATGCTAATATTGTGGAGGAGATTACATCTGTCTATCTATCTGTTCCATGTTTACACCCATACAGGTCAGTGTCATACCTATACATACCGTGCCTCAGTGCAAGTGTGCGTGTGTGTATAATCTCATGGCCCTTGCACAGTCTACGGTGGCACAATGGCGACTACTGCCCCTATTTTAAATTTGCAGTTGAAAGACTACAACTCACTTGACTAAGCGAAGTCACACACGGAGTGTGACCAGGAGCTCGGGGAACATGTCCCTGCCCATTGTGCCTGTCTGAAGATTCGCCAGGCCCTCTTCTCAGGAACAGGACCGGAGCCTGTGGCGTGGGTAATGTTTCCATGGCCTCTTCCGACCCAGGAGCCTGCAGGTGTGCGAGAGAAAGGGGTTGAGGGTGAGGGAAGGGTAGGGGGGCTCTGGACCACTCGGCTGAGCACTGTGAAAGTACACAGGTAAGACTGCTCTTCTGTGGAAGTTCGCCGGTTAACACAACTTTGGTCTCTAAACAGACACTGCTGAGAAAGTTGAAAGATTTAAACCTGCACAGACCCCTGAACTAAACAAGAGGACCTTTCAACAGTTCCCCGCATGATCATGGTGCAGGAGGCTGGCGCCTATGCCAGCATTAGCAGTTCTGCTCAAGGCCTTCTAACCTCTCCTCACTAGTAAACAAGTACTTGGATTCTGATCTCCTCATATTTTTTCAAAGCCTTTTTTCCACGTATTTTCCAACACAGAACACTCTGGCCTGGTAATTTGACACTGTCCGATAAAGAGCCTGGAGAGGATATTTGGTTTCTCTTACTCCAATGGACTAGGATGATGCATCTATTCGAGCCTGCAAAGAAGGAAGGTAGGAGCGTACTGACCCAAGTCTCATCTCACTTCCCACCTGAAGACCACTGCAAAAGACTATGACAGGGAAAAAATCAACAGTATAAAGTTATTAGGGAAAAATGTTCCACACAGGAGTAAAAACAAAATTTGCACATGAAAATTATAATTTCACTATATTTAAATGGAAAACGTTGGAGAATGGAATCAAATAATTTTTAGAGCTAATAAATTTTAATTAAAGTTTTATTTCACAAGAGAAACTTGAATGAAAGGCCTAGCCCTGCTACCTCTTTCTTAGCACACATGCTACTTGGAGAAAAGGTGCTTTCATTCATTTATTCTTTTATTCAAAACATGTATGTTGAACTCCAAATACAATGCTGTATTCTGGAGGTATACAGATTAATGAAACCCGATCCTCATCCTTCAGTTCCAACCTGCTATATCCAAAGACAACAATACGTAAGGAGGTCACTGAAATGAGCTTCCATGGTCTTACCAGGGGTTCCATAAGGGCTTCCCGTGAGCACAGGGGAGAAATTGCTCAGTCCGTGCTGGTGGCATTAGGGAAGACAACTCTAGGAAAAGATATTTCACCTGAGTCTTGAAAAAGGAGTAAAATATTTGCCATGTAAAGGAAACATAATTTGTGGATGGAAGAACAGAATACAGATATTCATCATTTGACAACCTCCCTGTTTTATGACCATTCAGACTTATCGTTTTGTCGGTTTTTTGGTATACTTCAAATATCTTATTTATAGAACTTCAGTGTCTTTTTTTTTTCAGTACACCTTGTTGATATAGTACTCTGATTTTTGCTGGTTGTACTGTAGAGTGCAGTACTGCAGTTTTATGTTCTGTCAGAATGTTGTAATGCACGTACAACTCTTCATTTAGTGACAAACCCACTTAATGACCTTGTCACTGGAATGAGTTCCGTCATTAACCAGGGTTATCTATATCACACAGAGCATTTCTGAACAGCTAGCAAAGGCCAGATCACTTTAGACCTTGAATAACAGGGACATACTAAGAGACAACTGAACTGTAAAAAACAAGGACAAAGAAAAACCAATTGTTTTGTTTCTCCAGATGATTCACTTTGGCTGTAACGGCACAGGTTCCTCTGGAGCCCTCCTCCTCTCCCGTCCCCTGCCATCCCAGGAAGACCATCGGGGCCCTGCCTTTGCCATGCTCGGAAGCTGTGCAGGACCTCAACCAGACCCTCTTCCCTGCAGTCTGACTCGCCAGCAGGCTGACCAGTAGACCAAGTCATTCAGACCCCAGTGCCCCTGAAATTAATCACGGGTCACCAACCAAGATCCATAACCATCCAGTTTTTCCTTAATTCCACAAATACCAATGTTCTTCTAATGAATTCCTTTTGTATTAATTTATTTTTGGCTTACATTTACCAAAGTCTGTGCCTAATGTCTATACCCAAAGAATCACAGAGGCAGGAGATTATTACAGATTCATAAAGAGACAAAGATATACTCACAATGACTTTTTTGAGATCATTGTGAGAGCAAAGTAGAGACTGGGCTGGGTTACAGTGATCTTGGAGGCTGGAAGATGAGGAAACCCTGGAGAAAACATAGCGAGGTCTTCCCTGCAAGAGGTAGCTCTGGAATGCAGACAGGTGAGGGATAGTAGGGTGACAACACTTATAAAATGTCTCTGGGAAGTGCAGGTAGAGGAATAGGGGTTGCCTAGGGTGAGCTGCAGATTTCTTGCATGAGCAATTGGATAGTAACAGTCCTGTCCTTAGAAGAAACAATTTAGGACAAAAGTGAGCTCAGTTTGGAATCTGTTGTTGTTTGATTTTCTGCTGAGGTGTCTGGTCGGAAATGTCTTAGGGGAAACTTTGCTATCGCTTTTCCATCCTTGGTGTCTGCATTTCATGCCGCTCACATTTACCAAAGGGACCAAATCTGTGGAATCACCACCAGCTTAGGAACCCCAAGTGAATGAACTTTATATGCTTAAAAAGTCTTTTCTTTTGCAAATCTCTGGTCTCACTTCAGGACCCCCAATCTGGTGGTTCTCACAACAGCAGCAGATCAGAATCACCTGGGAAATAAAATGATAAAAGTTAAACTGGTCTCATATTGTTCCAAGAAAGCACAAAGTCACTGCTACAGAATGAGATGGAGTCAGCTGAAAAACATCAACTGGAGTCACTCTCTCAAGATATGTTCTAATTTTTTCATTTCCTTCTCGTCTTTTGCCTACTAATTTCAATCTTATGGGTGCAAGACCTTCACTCATTTCTTGATTTCTGATCTGTGATTTGAACTCATTCTTTCAGATAAATGAGCCACACCACACACTTGTACGTAGTTATCCATTTTTTCATCTATTCTAATTTTTAAAATTTATCTCCACTTTCCATCCCACCATGTCTTTTATTCTTGGAACACATCTGATACTTATCAGACATGATAGGGTTGAATTACCTAAAAACCAGCACGTGGATAGCACACTTCCTGTCTGTGGCTCAAGAAACACAATGAAATGACCTAACTTTTCTATGCACCCATCTATCTATTGGCGATAGGGGCTTTTAACTGTGATATAATTTTGTTCACATATTGAAAGATGTTAAATTGAAAATGTATCAGTTGAAAAGCTTCTGTACCGGGTACATAACAGGCAGGCAATATATGTCATGTTTCACTATAGGTCATTTCATAGCCTCGAACCCCCCTTTTCCTATCATTCACTAAAAGATAAGAAATGCATTAAGATGATCTTGCCTAATCTTAAATCCTGATCTCTAGTGGGCTATTAGTATTCAGTAATGATAAGAGAGTTTGTGCTCATGAGTGGTTTCCTCAGGGGTTCACACTCCATTCTCTTCTAGAGATAATGGTAGCAAGTCATTAGGACATGATGATGTTCAGTCAGCACAACAGGAGGAAAGTGCGGTGGAAGCCTGGACGCGTGTCAGTTGGGGCATGGATGATGGTCCAGACTCGCACAGAGCTCTGTCTCATCAAAAGCAGCTGGACTGGCAGGCCAGGCCAGCGAGGTTCCTTATGATTTTTCCTCTCCCAGAGGCAGGACACACAGCTGACTGACAAGGCTGAGTCAGTTTGAACAGCGGCTGATGCGAACACTAGGATAGAGAGAAGTGAAGGGACTCTTTCCACTCCCACAAAAAGGTAGAGAAGGAAGACCAATAACACTTTGTAACAATTTCAAAGTGCTAAGACCAAAACCAAAATAAATGAACACATCTTTTACCACAATATAGAGAGAAATAAATAAAGCACCTGTGTAACCTCATGTAAAGCGGTCATCAAGAAGAGAGCACGTGAGAGTCAGAACCATCAAGAACCATTTGGTGCTGCCTTCCGAGGCCCCTCGCTCCTTCTGTGCCTCAGTTTATGGGTGAAACAATCAACAGATCAGTTTGGTGTGGTTTCCCACCTACAGGCTATTGGCGTGGGGAACATCAACGGTTTAGACAACTTCAGACTGAGCCAAGCTCAGGCTATTTATTTGTTTCTGCCTCTCTTACCACGTGATGCAAAATTCATGCCTGAATATTCTGCTACTGAACTCAGAGTCTTAGGGTAGGAACTGAACAACTAACTGTTAAGCTAGGGCATACACGTGCACCTGAGAAAGAAGGACAACAGCTCAAGTCTAGCTTAGGCGAAATTCATGTCAGATTCAGGCAGATTTGTCCCCCAAGGAGAACAGAATCCTCAGTGGTATGAGGTCTGCTTCAGTCATATACGATTGACATTACCAAACAGCTGCCATACCATACCTGAGTCTGAAATGACACTGCGAGGACTTCACAGTGATAGGCAATAATCTATTGGTTTATTTCACGTTTGTGTAACCAAAGGGTCTCCTCGGACAGTGTTTCAATTGCATGCGCTCCTAATTTGAGCTTGAGACATCACTTCAAAAGAAACTATTTTCAAATTTTTAATGATAATTCTTTTTTTCTTTTTATGAGGTTGAAGCTGGCTCCCATACTATTCCAGCAGGGAGCCCTGATGTCCTACCATATTAGGAGCGAGCTTTAAAATACGTGGTGACACTGGAACTAACTTGAGAGTAAGTATGATTTTAAAAGCAGAGAGTAAAACTGACTGGAATTTCATTGCTTTCCAAAAACACTAAAAAGAAAACCATTACCAGGAAAACAATATTCTCAGATCATTCTACAAATACCATTCAGTGTTTGGGAACTGTGCTTCTCATGATTCATGATCCATGAATATGATACTTATTTATACCTACTTATTAGCTGTGTTATCTCTCAAAATCAGTATCCTTAGTCTAGAGCAGCGATGGCAAACATTTTAGAACCCGATACCAAACTGCAACTCAAAATGTTGTTTGTTGCAAAGTGCCAACATTGCAATCAAAGCTGAATACAGAGGTTTTAGTTTAGAAAAAACAACTCTATATTAATGTCTTTTGTCTTAAATGAAAACACAGAACCATATATGCCATTGATTTGCCATCACTGCCGTAGATTTTGCTACAAATTCTTTATACATATTTTTATCTGAATACTGGGTGTGTCTGCTTTGGTGTTGTTCAGTTGTCTGAAACTTGACCTTCCTAAAACTAAATTCATATTCTGTCCTTTCACCTCTTTATGTCCTCAACCACCACCCACATGCACACACATGACTCACACAGCACCAAACTTTCCAAAGCACGGCATGCAAAGTTTACTGCTGCTCCCTTGAGGTCCCCTCTGACTGGGCAATGACTCAGAGCAGCTGTCCCCCAGGAGGGGACTCAGCACTCCCAACCATTTGCGTTTGGTGTCTCTGTGTCCCAACGTATGGCCTCCCTGCTCTCTGACAGAGAGAGGAGAAACAGGCACAAGCTTCTGTGCTTCACCTCAGAGGTGCCATGCATCATCTCCATTGGTACTTCATCAGTCAGAGAGGGGTCGAGGCCATCCTGACTGCAAGCACATGGCCAGATGCACCCTCCCAAGTGCCAGCAAAACAGAACAGGAAACGGAACCCACAGCACACTGCCTTCAGCCCGATTTCCTACCTCAAATTTCCAAGTCAAAAACAAACTTTCCTCTTTGCTCTCCACCAATCCACATCTCCTTCATTGCTAAGTGGATACCAAGGATTCTGATTTGCTTATATCTTCTCAATCGGTTGTTTCTCTATTCCCTCTTCCCCTTAAGAAATTCAGACTTTCATTATTTCTCTTCTGATGCCTGAAACAACTTCTTCAAGGAGCTCCCTGCCTACAATATTTGCTCTCAAACCAGATATGCACAAAGCAGCCACAGTGAACAGTGTCAAAATATATAAGCATAATTATATTAAATTACCTTGCTGCTAAAAACCCCTTGATAGCTCCAATATGGTAAAAATATCCAAGCCTGTAAACAGACTGAGGAAGGCCAAGTCCTGTATTATTGATTATGTGATTGCTTCGTGATCTTGTGGAAGTTCACACCTTGCAGTGAATACGGTGGTGGCCACGCAGGGTCCCCTTCTAGGTGAGTCCCTCCACTCATCAACCACCTGGATGCTCCATATTCCTACATGTCCACACTGGACTACGTGTCCAAACTGGAAGCCCAGTCCTGTCTCCCAGGCTACGCTTGGGTAGTCCCGCTCCTAGGACTGAAGTCAAAGTGCCGGGGAAGTGGAGAGGGCAAGGGAAAGTATGAGGATTTAAGAGATGTCGTGTCCATGCCCCAAATACCCACAGTGACTATAAACATATGTCATCAACATGAACTAAAAATGATAATAACGATGATAATGAAAACAGGGAAAGGGGATGGAAGAGGAAGGCGGGTAGGCAGGGGAGGGGACTGAAAAAGAATCGAGGCGTGGTGTGTACGGGGACCTCCTCCCCAGGATGAACTAAACTTCGCGTACTGCAAGCATGCGCTGATAAGATAAAACTTTAAAGAACAGTACAGCAAAGCCAAGGTGTCCTCCCATCAGCTCCAGGTCAGGCACTGCACATGTGCCCTCCCTTGCCTTCCTCTCTCCTGTGCAGACTCATTTTTCTGTCTATTAGCAACACGAGGCCTGAGCAGTGGCATCGTGGGAACCCTCAGATTCGGAGTGAGGATGCCTTCAAGGAGACACCACCTATACACCGTTATGATCCCAGTCATGGGACTCAGCGGTGAAGGCCAGCACACACAGCCTCCGGACACAGGGCTGTGCTTGCTGGCTGGGTGCACTGGAATCCCCAACTGATGACCACTGGGTCACCTCCCCTCTGATCGTGGTCTTTGGGAGACAGGACCACTTGGTTTCCTCCTGAGGCACTCCCAGCCAACCCCATGCAGACCGGGACACAGCGACACGCTGAGGATGAGCCTCCTCCCCAGAGCCCCTGGGCGCCTTCTCCCGAGGTTCATCTTCCCCCTCTTCACTTCCACCCTAAGGCTGGCGGCTGGCTGTCCTACCCTGCCACACCATAGCCTCTCTCTACACCCTTCCGCTTATCACTTGCTACGCTAAAGAACGTACAGTAATTCAGCTCTTTTATAATGACTTCTTCCAGAGCTGCTGAAGTCCTAAAGACTTCAAGAAAGTGAGTTTTAAATTTAAGACTAATTTGTAGCCTATTTTCTATACAATGTCTTCTTCCTCCTTTCTACGGAGAGAAGGCTGGGTCAACAATCCACACAGCTGAGTGTGTGCTGGAAGAAGATGACTGAGTCCTAGAACAGGTGGTAAACACACTATTATTGCTAGTATCAACTTGCTTGTGATATACCTTCCGTATTTCCTCTTCTCCCCCTCCTTCTCTTCCTTCTCCTCTTTCTCTTCTTCCTCCTCCTTCTTTTTCTTCAACCATTACCACAATTGTTTCATCATATCTTAAATTTCTAAAGATAAGAAGTGATAGTTTTTCTTTTTTGTTACCTGTCTGCCCACTATAAAATTTCTCCACATAATTTTAAAAATAATTTTACATAGTATGCAACAATATATCAGAAAAAGAATCAGATTTTGGAATTATACATATTACAGGACATTGGCTCCAATTATGGATTGAATTTTTTAAGTTGGACTAAGGCTACATAGCTATAATGATACGATAATTGCTAGCATTTATTAAGCTGTTACACTGTCAGAAAATTCAATGAGAATCACATATGTACTATCTCATTTATATTCACAGTATCTTAGTAGATTTGACACCGAAGCTCAAGGAGTGTAAATAATTTGTCAAAGTCACAGAGTTGCCAAGTGTTAAAAATCACAGTTCACACTAAATGTAATGTAGAATTCATGCCTTTGCTCATGGTCACTTCCTACTTTCCGCATGACTGGGGACCTTTGGCTTCTCACTGCTGAACACTCTACCATACAGCACCAAGGGTGAGGTGTGCGAGCGTTACAGTTTTACACTCAGGTCACATCAACTGATCCTAAGTGTCCAGTACTGAACCTTGTTGGACATCTTCTACTTTAAAGCCAGCCAAACTCTTCTTAGGGTAGGATTTCACACAAGTTCCCACCAAATGTTCCACTTGGTTCTGTGACCCACACTCTCCTTACTATGTCTACACTAAGCTAAAAATGTGTTAGCAAGCCCATCTATGAGCAGGATTAGATCACGGTCACATGAGCAAGGGACTCCTGGGAAAGAATTCATGGTGACTAAGCCCTGTGGTGCTGCCTCACGGGCCCCACTCACCCCACACCACAGCCCGCTACCAGACTGTGTTTGAAAACCACTGTCCATTGACCAAACTTCCTGGGGTTATGCATAGCAAGCCCATCTTGAACTACTTTGAGCAGAAGTGGGAATGCTCATGGAGGGAAGGATGCTGGGTACACACAGTAAGGGCAGTTGGGGGCAGGTGCCCCTCAGAATCCACGGGGCAGAGGTCAGCACAGCCCCTGGCCTCCGCTCTCCCTGTATTCCTCCATTTGTCTCTCACTGCAAACCACATTTCTCAGAACTCAAGCCCAGGGAAATTTGAGTGTCAAAAAATAGAGTATAAATAATATGGTAAATCATATTGATGAATATTATCAGCATCTAGGCAAAGAAAATTAAAGGAAGATCGAGCTAATCAACCTTACAAGCATGGAGGTCAATGGTAGGAGCCGCCTCCTGCAATGGGTCTGTAGGAGGCTTCCCCCAGCTGGGAGGTTTCGTTGTGCACTCTCTAGGAAGATCATCAGAGTGCAGGACATGGGGACCTTGGCTAACGAATCACTTGTAGAGCTCTAACCATAGCTCTCTGCCCTGTGGGCTGGGGTTAACAACCTCTCTCCGTTTCTGTGCTTGGTGAAACTTTGATTGGTGCATATTAATCAGAGAATCTTAGCACAAAAGCTAGGAGGGTGCTGCTATGCCACTGCATAAAGACGGGGCAAAAGCTTCATTTCACAAATGAGGAAACTGAGGCTTAAAGAAAGACAGCGACAGTGAGAGAAGGGAACAAGTGCCAAGTGTTGGTCAATGAGCCCCAGGCAAGGCTGACCCCAGGGCTGCGCCAGTGTGGCCTCCAGGGGAGGCCGCAGCGATGCCCGCAGACAGCAGGTCCTGGAGCTGTGCACCTTCTGGTGTTCGAAAGAGATTCTTTCCAGATCAGCCTCTCGGAGCTTAAAGACAAGGATCAAAACAGCTCCCAGCACCCAGCTGTTCTCAGACTGAAGGAAACAGTCACATCTGATTGTTGTTCAGTTCTGGGAGCTGTTTCATGTTCTTGTTGTAAAGGAAAACAACCCACAGTTACAAAGAAACTTTAAATTCAGCAGTGGTGATCTTGGCAACATGGGGTTACTGCCATATAATGATTTAGTCTCACCAACTCTTGCTGCGATGAAAACTTGATGTCTCTGTTTATGAAACTTTTAATAATGCTATAAACATGGTGCCATGAACTCTCTCCTGCTGGCACTAATTCAGTCCTCCAGTTCCACACTGAACGAGCCTGAACATACTTTAATTTTGGTTTGAATGGTTTCAAAACCACCTGCCTTCTCTCTTCTCTTCCCTACATCTACTACCTCTGTACAATTAAAATGAGAGAGACAGAGACAGGCAGACACAGAGACAGATTAAAATGAGAGAAAGAGAGAAAGACAGAGATTGATTTTTGCTTATCGTAAACTCAGCTCATCATTTATTCTGTGTTCACTTTGGATGCATATATCTGGATTTAGTTGGGTTTGGCTTGGTTTTTCCAATGGAGGAACTTGAGGTTTAAATATTAGGAAAGCCCAGAACCTTTTCCATATTCCTGGCATGTCCCCTCCTGGTCTGTCTCCTCAAAACCTTTACTCCAGCCGTTCTTTCTCTGCTGAAGCCTCCAGTCTCCTCGACTTGGTGAATGATCCTTCTCCCTCTGGTCTCAAGGAAATCTCCATTCTGGGATAATTCCGTGGCCACTTCCCTGACTGATGCAAGGGGACCTTTGTCTCAGCAGTCTGAAAGCAGAGTGAAGCCACTAATAAGGGTGACCCTCTCTACCACTGCAGCCCAGCTCCTGGCCCAGAGCAGATGCTCTTTAACAATAAAAAATTGTGAAAAACTGATTGAACCCATCAATTAATAGACCCAAAATGCATTGTCTGCATTATTCTCAAAAGTCGCTCTTGCTACCCAAGTCGGTTGGAGATCACTGTTATGGGAAAGGGTCCACATAACAGTGAGAGAAGGGAACAAGTCTTAATAGTGTCTTAATAGGGTTGGCCAGGGTCTAAATAGCTGGGTGAACACTGCCATTTGTGCAGTGTTCAGTTTCCTCACCAGCAAAATGAAAATAACAATAATGAATAATGCCATACCATAAGGAAATAACTTAGGGCAATGTTTCACACATTGTCAGAAAGCAACTGGTTTGAACTATAGTTGGTTATGGTACTGTGGTAGCAGTGTTATTACTTCTACAGATGTGTGATATGCTTAATATTTGTAAGTATATCCTTAGTGTTTCCTTTTTCCCAGTTGATTAAATTACCACTACAAGACTCATGCACTTAGAGATATCCAGATTAAAAAGCTGGGCTTTGCAGGCCAACTAGAGCTCTCTCCACACACCCCCTCCCCATCACAGCCTCCTCTCTCTGTCCAGGAGTAACTGGACTCCCACAGGCCTGGCTTCTTGCCTCTTTCATGTTCTTATCATGCAAACCCTTGTTTTTAAAACCTGTCTTAATCCACAGATTCCTCTGTCCTATCTCTCTTTGGTTTTTGTTTATACAAGATATCTGCTGAAGGGCTCAGGTTTCTGCCCTGTGCTCTTTGCCACGCCTGTGTCTTGTCAGCCACTTCCTTACAGAGCGACTCAAGGCTTTGCTCTGTCCTCACTACGATCCAGAATCAGAGCTGGATGCAAAGACTTTATCAGACTCAGATTCATCCTAATCACAAGACTCTAGGTCTGTGGCATGTGCTTCAACCAGAGATGTAAAATCCCTGGTGTTTCTACCTTGTGATGTTTACAGCCAGCACCCTCGATTCCTTGATGTGTTAAATCATGGAGGATTGCAAAGTAGTAATTTTCTATTATTTTCTTTTCATTTATTACCTGGAAGGATTTTTAAAGATGTTTCCTTTAACCTGCTATTTACTTATTCATGCCACAATACATGTAAAACCGGGATAAAGTTAGGATTCTTCACCTTTACTTACTCAGTTTTCAGGATAGTGGATTAGTTCTCTATCACCTGCTGACACTATGAATTAACTTTTTAATATTGTTATAATTGCCTGGATTTCAAGCCATAGTGGTGCCTTGGTTCAGGAACTTGATTCTTTCCATGCTTCTGGTCTCGGACTGAATTGGACAAGAACTAAATCAAATCTCCCCATAAGCTCAGCATTGAATTTGAGGCAGTTGCCATCCCATTCAGTTTGCAAACCAATGTGGAAAGAATTAAGTTTATGAACTGAGATCTCACTGCATTTCAGTTTCGATCTCTGTTGAAACTGTAATTACCCACCTTTGGCCAGCAAGAGCCTCTTCAAGGGTACTGCTAAGTCCTCACACGACTGTGGTGGCTTCCGGTGTTATACATTCTCTGCCTTAGAATGAAAATCAGCTATTTATCTAAGAATCTCTGGTCTCTTCTAATGGGATATAGTAATTAGAAATCATAATCATGGGCTGGAGATGATCACAGAAATCAGGGTAGACACGGTTTGCAGACATTTTCAGCGAACATAGCTGGGACTTGGTATATGTGCATCAATTGAAACTCAGTAATGCAGGGTGTTTAGTTTCCTGTATTACATTTGCACTGTATTCTACCTCTTTCCAGATTACAATGCTTCTTCATTTATTTTTTTCTTGGCAGTTGCTCTGACTTCAAGTATACTAAGTCCCCAGTTTATAGACATTCGAGTTGAGAACTTCCACAGACATGGAACAGATCTCCCAATGGGAACGTTTGCAGGTGTGAACAAATTGCAGAAGTAGCTCAGGTATCCGCAGGACACTGTCACGGTCACCCCGCTGCAGGCCCTCTATACATTGTGACCGCGCACAGTAGCCCAGAATCGCTGGGGACTTTCTGTATTGTCGTGCCTGTGTTTGGCTTTCTTATGCCTTACACTGTGTGTATGTTTCAAAGCTGTAAGAGTCACGTGGTCAATTTGCCAATGAATCCTAATTACAAATGCTCTCTCAAAACAGAACTCATGAGTAACTCAGGGACCTGCTGTATATGTTGAATAAAAGTGAGGAACGTAGGGGTCCTGACCTTGATCTGAGAAAAAACCCTGCTCCTGAACTAAGGGGAAAGACTTTTTTTTCCTTTTAAAGATACCATTTAGTATGATATTAGTTATTAGCTTTTCAAATATGACCTTTATTGTGTTAGAGTAATTTCCTTCTATGGCTAGTTTGTTGAGTATTTTATCATGAAATGATACTGAGTTTTACCAAATACATTTTTGGAATCTGTTGAAATGAACATGTCATTTTTTATGTTTCCTCCTATTCAGGTAGTGTATTGCATTGCCAGAACTGCATATGTTGAAATATTCTTGCAACCTAGGGATAAATTAAACTTTTTCATGGTGTGTGATTTTTTTTTTAGTGTGCCACTGAATTTTTTGGGATAGCATTTTGTGGGAGGCTTTCTGTATTTATATTCATCAGAGATATTGGCCTTACTTTTCCTTTCTGATAGTATCTTTCTGGTTTGGGTATTGAGGTAACATAAGGGCACAATGTTAATATTAGTAAAGGCACAGTTATAGAATAGCAAATTTACAGACATAATACGTCAAAAATTAAACAGTGGCCTCTGCCTCTACTCCTGCTGCCTGTCCCGTAAGAACCCTGCTAAATTTAGTCAGCCTTGACTGTCTGAGCCCAGCAGCTTTGCCTCTGATAATGTGCTGGGTCAGTTTATTCTCAGCCTGTGTTCCCTTGGTTAAAAGAATGTATTGTTAGAAGCTCCTGGCTAGCAAGCACTAGGTCATGAGTTCAATCCCTGGTACCAAAAAAAAAAAAAAAAAAAAAAAAAAGTTGTATTGTTTCCAACTTGCTTCAGGGACTTTGGTTGGGACAAAGTGACCCTGTCAAGGATACCTTTAATTTAGGTTGCTCCAGGGTGTCCCTATATTATGGTAAATGATTCATTTTAAATAAATCTGTTTAGAGTTAGCTTGTCTGACAATATGTGACTTAATTTAATTCATGTAACCAATCATGTAATAACCTGCCATCTGCCTTGTATTTGCTGCTTGAAAACTGTATTTAAATTGAACCCAAAACTGACTCCTCGCTGGTGATTTGGACTCTGTTACAGTTCCCAGCCTGCCAATGAAAAATCAATAAAGTTGCCTTCTGGATTCCTTTGTGCAGAGTATTCCGTTCGGTTTGATATTGGTTTTTTTGCAACAGGAATGCCTGCCTCGTTGAAAGAAGTAAAAGGGTTTCTGCTCTTTAGTTTTTGCTGAGGTATGAGCAAGATTGGTTTAATTTTCTTTATATTTTGGTAAAATTCATCAAAGAAGCCAACTGTAGTGGCACACACTTGAAACTCCAGCTTTTTGGTAGGCTGAAGCAGGAGGATACTAACCAGCCTCAGCAACTTAGCAAACTGAAATAGAAAAAGGTCTGGGGCATGGCTTAGTGGGAAAGTGTTTACACTATATTAGGAAGCCCAGTGTGCAGACCCCAGATGTGAGAAAACAAACTCATCAGGGAAGTTATCAGGTTCTGGGCTTTCCTTGACAGTGAGGTTTTTGATTATTGATTCACTGTCCTTACTATTAGCTATAGTTCTTTTCCCAATCTATATTTCTCCAGAATTCAGATGGGGTGGTGGATATGTTTCCAGGAACTTACCCATTTCTGTTAAGTTATTCAATTTGTTAGCATGTCATTTTTCCATAGTAGTCCTTATGATCCTTCATATCCATGGAGTAAAAATTGTAATGTTCCCTCTTTAGTCTCTGATTGCATCTATTTTGATCTCTTTTTTTCAAGATAGCTAAAAATTCGTCAATCATCTTTTCTAATAACCAACTTTTTAATTTTTCCTATGACTTTTCTGTTCCCTATTTCACTTATTTAGGCCCTAATCCTTATTGTTTAATTCTTCTGTGGAGTTCTTTATGGCGTGGAGTCAGAGGATTTATTTGATGTATTTCTTCTTTTATGTAGATCCTTGTCTCTATAAAATTTCCACTTAGTGCTGCAACTGCAGAATGACATGGTGTGTTTTTTTCTTTTTCCTTTGTCTCAAGATATTTTGTAATTTTCTTTTTGATTTCTGCTTCAATTCATTGGTCTTTCAAGGACACGGACTCTCTTGTATCCATATATTTGTAAAATTCCCTCTTTCCTTTAGCTTTTCACTTCTAGTTTCAATCTTTTGTGTGTTAAAGAAATACTCAGTATGACTTCAGTTTCCTTAAATTTAAGACTTATGCTTTGACCTAACAAGTGATTCATCCTGGTGAATTCTCTCCTTGCACTTAAAAACAGTGTATTTTCTGCTGCTGGTGGGAGAATGTTCTGTGCATGTCTGTTGGTTTCATTTGGTAAGTAGCATTATCCAGGCCCCGTTTACTGATTAATCCTCTAACTGTACTTTTGATCTTCCAGAAAACAGGCTTTGAAGGCCCCACTAGAGTGCCTCATTCACTTCTCTCTTGCGTCCTGTCAGGACCCACTTCCTGTATTAGGCGTTCTGATATTGGGTGCTTGTTTCCAGGGAATCATTATATAACATGATTCTCAGTGTGTTATTCAGTTTTTTTACTTAAAGTTTATTTTTTGTCTGAGATACAACTAAATGTTTGCATTTAATATTTTCTGTTTAAATTAAATGTATTGGTACTCTTTTGATATAAATAATGATCACATTCCATTTTCTATACATTCATCGTTGGCCTGTGCAAAGTATGTCCTTAAATGTCTGATGAGCTTGCTATAGAGAGTACATGGCGGGGTCTTTTGGGGTTATTTTTTCTTTCAGTTTTTATTTTGTAACATCAGCCACTCTATTCCTTTTGATTATGAGGCTTATTCTTTTATGTTTAGGGTAAGTGATAGATAAGCCCTTAGTATTTCAATTTGTTAGTTGTTTTCTGAGCATCTTTTAGCCTTTTTTTTCCTCTTCCTCTCTTGCCATCTTCCTCCATGTTTCAATTTTCCACTGTAGTTCTTTAGATATACTGCGATTCTCTCTCATTTCTCCCTTATAGGTCATCCACAGGCATTTTCTTTATCATTTGCACAGGGCTTATATAAAATAAAAATGTCTTCACTTCTTTCTTTTTAATTTTTTTCCTGTTTTATTCTCAAACAAGATAATTTCAAATGATGAGCTTTATCGAGTACTGCCATTCTGTTTAGTTAATGCCTCTATTGGATCTTTCCAAAGAATTTTTCAGTTTAGTTACTGTATTCTCAGTTCCAAACTCTCTCTTTAGTACTTTTAATATTTTTTATCTGTTATTTAATTTTAATCTCTTACTGTCTTTTTGTCCATATGTCAGTCTTCTAAGTTCATTGAAAATCTTCTTGACAGTAATTTTAAATCATTTGTTAAATAATTCATATGCCTCTCTTTCTTTAGGTTCAGTGTCTTGAGCTTTATTTTATTTATATTATTAGACCATTTTCCCACGTTTCTTTGTGTTCCTCGTAGCTGTGTGGCAGTGTTTACATACTGTATTTGAAAAATAAAAGATCTTCCAATCTTTACAAACTGGCTTTAAATAGGCAAAGACCTTTACCAAGGTCAGGCTGACTAGCGATGTGGGAGCCTGTTGAACATTTTGTGTAGATGTTCTTCTCTTAGCATGCGTGTGTGTGCATGTGTGTGTATAGAATCTTAACTAAAGGAATCTGCTATTTTTGTTTCCAGAGCTTATAATTCCTGTTTCCTTTGGTGCCAGTCTGTAGAACCTCAAATTCTTTCTAGCATCCCATCAGCTCTCTTTTTGCTAGTGTTCCCCAAGACATTTAGACTCTGCCAATTACCATCTGCACTTGCAGGCAAAGTGACAGAGACCATTCCCTTGGGCAGAATTATGAAGGAAAACTGCCAATGCCAGGTATATCCTCATGCTCCTACCTTCCCCTGCGGCAAGTCCACCCTCTGCTGCTCCCTCATAGCCCCTCTGCAGCAGCACAGTACCAGCTGGATGTTTGGTTCTCAGTTGTCCCAGCTAACTGGATTGGCTTTGGTCCCACCCAGGCTTCCACACAAATGGTCAGAACTTTGGGAAACCCCGTGGAAAGTCAGGCCATGACACGTAAGTACAGCCTTCATTCTCCAATCACAGCAAAGTTGAGCTCCTAGTTTGCCCCTAATTGGGTGACATTGGGCTTGGAGGGGGCACTTTGGCAAGAGAGTGACACACAGTAACCTACTGTCTTTCGTTGCAGCTAGTTTCGTGCTTTTCTGGGATACAGGAGGCTATGAACTGGTTTCCTGATTTGCACCAAGAAAATTGGTATGTATATTGCCAAATCAATATTTCTATGCAAGGGCCAAGAATATGGGCTTTCCTGTTTCATCACCTTGTTGACTTAATGCTCCTGTTTCTTTTTACAAATCATAAACCTATTTTTAGATCTCCCCAAATAGACTTCTTAGGCCATAGTTAGGCCTGTGTGCCTTGTAGAGCTAATCAATGGCAATTCCCAGCGCCCAGGGACCAGGGTGAGTGAGTTTTAATTTTGCCAACATTATAAAAATATTTATTTATTGTGTGAAATAAGGGATCTAGGGCTTTTAGAAATTAGCAGAAGGGAAATATGAGTGGATTAGAAATGCTGCCAACATACAGAAAGCCTGTTTTGCGGAGCTCCTGTTTAATAAATAATCTGAGTCAACAAAAATTGGTCTGTCAGTACCAGGTGGAGGCCCAATCTGCTAAGAGTCCATGAAATAAATAACATAATGTGGCTGGAAGAGTCAACTGGGCAGCCCACTGTCTTAGCCTGGTGTTTAGACTTGGGAAGCCCCTTACGACGTGTGTGTCTGAGCAGCTCAGAGAATCCAGCTGACCCAGGCAAAGGACCAAAGTCACACACTCTGAAGGACTCATGCAGTTCCTCACCAAGATTTGGAGTGCCCCATTTCAGGGCATAATGCAAATTCTGGTTCACTCCAGTAATAAAAGTCACGGTAGACACCTTTGAGGAACGTGTTCCAAACTGCAGGGACACACAGAGGCATAGCGTCGATTGCCTGGTGATAAAGAGATCTGACAAGGGGATCTGAGTAGTTATGGACAACCAGAGTGAATGGTCCTTGGGAAGGAGACGGAAGAGCACATAGGAAAGAGTTGTCGGAGAGCTAACCTCCAACACTGTCGGGCAGAAGGAGGGGTAGAAAGTTCCATCTTGACATACAGGATGACCATTTGACTGCGGCCACTGGGAACAGATACTAAAACCAAACAGAGCTCACAGTTCTTAAGCCCACAATCAGGAAAGGTTTCTGCACTATTGTCAGGAAGGCCTCTGCTGGGGAGACGAAGGAGTAAGGAGGTTAGTGAGTAAGGAGGTTTGTTATTCTGGCTGAAGTGGGTTTTCTCAAGCCCCTTACTGGGACTTACTGTCCATCACGGTTGTGTTCATGAGTCTGTGTTGGAAGTTTACATTATCCTTGCATCAGAATGACAAAATAATGCTTATACTTAGCTGGTAGTGAGACCCTACACGGGTTTCCTATTTGTGTATGTGTGTGTGTGTGTGTGTGTGTGTGCGCGTGCGTGCACACATGCATGCGTGCATGTGTAGAGTATGTACTGGGACATAAGATGTGCAGCTAAGCAGCTGGGACAGACAACTGGGTCAAAGGGAAAGACGGAGCTGAGGACCCACCTGTTTCCTTCCTGTGTCCAACCGTCCCACGACCTTGGCTCTAGGAAGCTGCCACGCCAGAGCGTGGATGAGGAGGCGCTGGCCAGGAAACCCTTCAGTGAAGCTGCCTCTGGGCTGACTCTGAAGGAGTTCTCTCCGGAGGAGCGATCTGCAGCTCCTTCCCGGGACCATGTTTTTCAGAGGTATGAAGCGCACTTGCTCAGCTCGGTCCTGGCTTGAGGCAGCGTGGGCTTTGTCACACGGACAATGCAGCCGAATGCAGGTTTCCATTTTCACCTTTTAATAATTGTGCAGGTGAAGCACTCACTTAGGAACTAACCTGATGTGCCACGTTTAATAAGCCTAAAAAGGTGTCTGATGTAACAAAATATGGCTTTGGGCTTCAGAGGTGATGTGAAACCCGAGCTTCCTATATTCCTGTCTTTTAAGGAGGATGAAGTGGGTAGAATTCTCACACAGCTGATCAATAGAAACCCAGAGATTTCTGAGCATTTTTTCCAGAAAGCCTAAGTGCTTTCATGAAGTCCACACTTTTAGTGTTAATCCCACTGTCACTGCCTACTTCTAAGGGAGGAAAGCATAGGTCACCTCCACCAAAGCTTGTTAATCAGTACTGACCCAGCAGCGGACACTCACATGGGGCTCGGGTCGGGAGAAAGCCCCCACCTGCCCCCAGTAAACTGACCCTAGAGCTTGGGATCTTTACTCACACAGCCTCGAGCAGGCTGGAGGACGGTGAGACTAAGACACTGGCCCCCCTGAGGAGCGCTCGGTCATAGTGTAGTCTGTGGCCCGAACTCCAGGTAATGCCCTGACCTGGCCTGGCCAGCAGAGAAAGTCCACGCACTTGAAGATGAGAGGCCAGGCAGGTACAGGGCACCGGAGAGCAGCTGCTGGGCAGCTTGGTGTCCAGCTGGTTATGACCAGCTTGGGCAGAGGGTCCCAGACTCGGCAACTCTGAAGCAGGCACATGCCACAGAGTTTGGGTTTTGTTTTGGGAATTTTGCGTTTTGTTTTGTTTTGCATAAAGAATTCCTTGGTTCAAGTTTTTGTGTTATTTTTACTTTCTATAAAATGAAAAACAAGCTCTGATTGATTTTTAGTTGAAATATTTGGTTATTATTTTCTGAGAATGACAAGCATAACATTTATTTTATTTATTGTTTTACTTCTTGGCATCCTGTAGAGAGAAATTATTATTTAGGCACATCAATAATTCACTTGGCTGGATAGGAGGAAGATCCGAGGAAGAGATGTTAAAATGTTTGCATAAAAATAAAGAAACAATCTCTGGATGGATTGGGGCCAAGGAGAATGAAGGAAAGAATCCAAGCCGCAAGGTGGATCCCAAGGACACCATCTGTCATGATGCCTCATTCCTGTTTAGAGCAGGGACAGCTAAGGGCCAGTGTAAGGGATCTTCCATGCAGTAACATGTTACAGGTCTCCCCAGCTCTCTGCTGAAGGAGGGGGCACTAAGGGGAGATGATCAGGTCAAGGAGTCACGACCATGCTGAGAACAATAAGGAATACAGCAGCAGGAAGCAAAGCAAAACACGCATGTTCATTCCTTGGAAGTTGGGAATTTGATCTTGAGATTAAGAACAATCTAAGTCTTTGGGGATTCACAGAAATCTTGGAGAAGACTTTGGATTTCTCTTACACCCTGAAGCTAATGCTAACTAGAGGTAGCTTTCTCCATAAACTAGTGATGATTATTTAGTAAATGTGAGCCAATCACATTAAGCCTTTCTGGTTCTTCAGAAAACTGTGACATAGCAGGAGCTTTCAATTTTGGAGCAGGAAAGCACAAGCATGCCCAAGGATTGTGATGACAGTGGGCACATAATCCCCAAATCCTGACCTGTGGTGATGGAGCCCCAAGTAACCCCAGGTTTCTCAAAAGAGGAGACTATGCCTATATTTTGAGAAATGAGTCCCTTGAAACAGCTTTATTTTTTTAAATTTGAGAATTGCTTTAGTAGTATGTTATCTGTCAAGATGGGTGGGGCTACAGGAACTTAGTTCCCCAAAAGGGACATTGCCAAGAAGAACCAGAGTATGATGTCAAGGCAGGGCATTCAGAATTTCTGCTTATAGACCAAGTGTCTCAAAACAGAAACTTAAACCAGGGCTGGAAATACAGCTCACTGTGGAGCCCCTGGGTACAGTCCCCAGCACCGCTGGCATGGAGGGAGGTGGATTTCCAAAGAAAGAGAGACGAGCTCCCTAGGCTTGCTAAAGTAGCGTGCAATAACTGATAAAAGTGTGTTTCCTGAACGCTGCACTTTCCCAGATTCTGCTGACTCTGCTTAACACCTCTGAAACTGATTTAAGAAAATCCAGAGCATAGCCTAGAGCATATTCTTCAAAATGTACCACTTCTATCATTTCAGATGACTCGAAAGTTTAACATAAACCTTATGTGTTGTTCATCATAAAAGGGCCTAAGATATTAATTTTAATTTCTTCATAATTTAACTATTTTTACCTAAACTAATGATTAAAAAAAAAAGAAGACTCAACCTTGACCAAAGAGCAGAGCTGTCACAATCTTTGGAGCTCTTTTTCCATGAATATTTAACCCAGTTCAGATTTAAAAACACTTCCAGAGCCTGGCGAGGAGGGTTTTCCAGTTCCATCTGCATCTTATCTGGACCTTTTGCCCCTAAAAGTTCCTCCATAAAATGTGCTCTCACCTCAGTGATGTCTTTTTCCTTTTTAATTGAAGCTTCTACTGTTTTTATTCTAGAGATTCTATTCAGTGTTTCTGACTCACAATCTTTAGCCCCCTGGAAAATTTCATGTTTTCTCTCTTTTGTGTCATTATTTATGAAGCTCCTCTGCCTGTGGTGTTGAATCATTTTTAAAAAATTTATCCCAAGGGTTTTTACTGAAGGAGGATCTGGGCTCAGGTGCTTAGTGATGCTGAGAAATTGCAGTAAATCAATAAATAACAAAACTTTTAGATAAATACAGTGTGCTCACTGATGAGGGATAAAATAAAGAAACCTGATTTCTATTCAAATAATTGAGAATAATACATTTTCAGAGCATTTGAAGAATGCAACATTTAATTTTATAACATACCATAAATGGGTCCCCGAAATGTACTATGTATTTGAAGCATGTTCTGCAATATTTCCTAAGTACTGATTAATTATTCTAAGGCCTCTGGGGTTTGTCTAAGCAAAGCAATCTTTTCTTCTTACAAACCAAGTTACCCTTTCATACAACTGATTTAATTTATAATAGATAAAATTTTCAAATGTGGAAACCCACAACAGTCTAGTCTGTTCCCATTCCTAATTGCAGGCTTTTTACTTGCATAGTAAATAAAATTCTGAGAAATACCCTATCTTTTACCTCTTGTACTTTAGATCAGAATCTATAAAGAACCCTATTTAATGGAATACTTATTTCTCCCATATTAAAATTTTACAATAAAATAATGGGTCTCACTAGTCTTGCATGATGAATTTTGTTGTTGGTGTTGTTAAAAAGGCTTGATAAAAAGGGAAAGGAGTTCAGAACAATGTGAAGTTTAAAAGCCAAGCTTTAAAATAACTACAGTTGCTTTTGAGTGAACTCTGATGCATGTTCATTCCACGTGTGTTCCCAGATCTCTCACTGGAGTGAATTCCAGTTCTCCACATCAATCAGTGGCTTTATGGTGACTTTTTTAGTGATTCATTTCCTTTCCTGGTCTCCATCCTTAGCCTTACCAGTGTTTTCTCTGGTGGCCACTTCCTAAATAAAATACTTATAGTAAATCCTTTTAGTAAGAGTCAGCTTCCTGGAGAACTCAAAGACACATGCTGTGCAGTCTCTGTGTACTTCATACTATCTTTTTGCCCACCTCTTGCTTCTGAGAATCACCCTTGTGTTTCAGCCTCCTCAGATTCCTGAATGCTAGGTCCACCAACCCCACAGCAGCTGATTCGCCAGCAGCAGCTGGTCCCTGTTCTGTGCACAACCAACACTTGCTCCTCCTGCCTTCACATTATTATGACTCTGATTTTGCTGAGATGATGGACAAAAATTTAAAACATGACGTTTGGATACAACTTGGTATTCTTTCCAAACAACGCAGCAGGGTCAAACAACCCTGCTTTACTCATTATCAAAGAATCCTTTAGGCTCATGATTTTCATCAATAAAATGAAGGCAATAACACTTGACTCATAACTGCAATGAATTAAAAGGTATAAAAAGCCTTTGAAAATTTGAAATTTTAGGAGGAATAGGACCACAAACAATGATCCGATCGTAAGAGTTGTCTCAAGGGCAGTACAAAAGTTAACCAAAATATATGGCGAATGTTTAAATTTAAAAGAATTTATTATAGTAAAAGATACATTGCTGTTAATGCTCCTCAAAATATTCCCCATTGTTCTGAACAAATTTATTCCATCGTTCTTGCACTTTCTGAGTAGTTCTTCCAGGTCTCTTTAGTGTCTTTACAAGGTGTAATAAAAAATATTGTGAGTGCTCACAATTCCAGACTACATTATATTGCAAAGCTTTAGTGCCTTTTAAAAACCCATCGTAGTACTGGCATAAAAACAGATATGCAGACCAATGAAACAGAATAGAGGGTGCAGAAACAACCCCAGGCACACTCAGCCATCTGATCTTTGAAAACAGAGCCAAAAACGTACACTGAAGGAAAGATAGCCTCTTTAACAAACTGATTACATATCAGCAAAAGACTGAATCTTAAAGCTGCATGTCTTATCCTGTACTAAATTAAAATCAAAATGGGTCAAAGAGCTAAATATTAAAATGAAACACTTAATCTGCCAGAAAATAAAATAGATGAAACTCTTGAAGACGTAGGCATAGGCAAAGACTTTCTGAACAGAAATCCAGCTTTACAAGAAATAATATCAAAAATCAACAAATGGAACTGTGACAAATTAGAAAGCTTCTACACAGCAAAAGAAGCAACCAAAAGAGTAAAGAGATGACCTACAGAGTGGAAAATGTATTTTGCCAGCTACACCTAGAACAGAGGACTAATATATAGAAAATATAATGAATTCAAAAAAATTAGACACCTCCTACAAAATAAAAGACCAGTCCAAAAGTGGGCAAACAAAATGAATAGACACATTTCAGAAGTACAAATGGACATTAAGTATATAGAAAAATGTTTGACATATCTGCCTAGTCAAGAAATACAAAATAAAACAACACTGAGATTCCATCTTACTCCAGAAAGAATGACCATCCTCAAAAATCAAATAATAATAAATACTGGTAAGGCTGTGAGGAAACAGCCTTACCAGTCTACCCTTCTACAAATGTTGGTAGGAGCGTAAACTAGTACAACCACTATGGAAAACAGTATGGAGATTTCTCAAAAACTAAAACTACCAGTTTATTTGATCCAACTATTCCTCTTCTAGGTATCTTTCTGAGTTACAAGCATCATACTAAGTGATATATACACACCCATGTGTGTAGCAGCACAAATCATAATAGCTAAATACTGAGAACTGATGACTAGATAAATAATGTGGTATTTATACACAGCAGAGTACCGCTCTGCCATAGAAAAGGGTAAACTTGTGTCCTTTGTAGGGAAATGATGCACCTTGAGACCATGTCAACTGAAATAAATCATGCACATAAGCTTAAATGTGACATGGCTTCTCTTAACACGAGAAATCCAAAATATAAATAAAGACTAAGATAATAAATAATAGGAAATAGGGAGATAGATCGTCTGCAAAAAGGGAAGGGACCAAGTAATGGACGGAGGAGAGAGGGAACAGAAGGGGGAGAAAAAGGGATGTGTTATGTAATGTGTGAGTTCCTCATGAGGAGTGTAAATACTATGTACTACGAACACACGCTGATAAAAACAAACATGCAAAAAGTGTGGTGAATGCTGCGGCCAAGTATCATCCGAAGGCAAATAAGGTTTGTAAAAACATTGCACTGTGTCCCCGTCATGCCTGGCACCCTCTGGCTTCCGGTTCTTCCCCAAATCAAAATGACCATAACGGGCAAAGGTTTGCAATTGTTTCAGGACATCGAGGCAGCCAGGAGGGCACAACCAGGCATGCTGAGGAGAGAGGACGTGTAGAACTGCTTCCGAAAGCGGCAAGGGGAGTGGGTTAAGTGCCTTCGAGGCAAAGGGATATTCTGAAGGGGATTCGTGCGAACACATTTTTACTGTAATACAGTTTGTAAATGTAAATGTTCACTTCTATCACATCTTGTATCGCATGCCTAATGTTGCAATGTTCAGACAGTCAAAGGTGGAAAGGGGCTCGAGGATATGAGCCCAGTGCATTTCTGGTGGGAACAGGAATGGGTCACCTCTCCTAGACAGCAGTGGAGGATGGTTTAATGAAATTAAGCACATGCATGTTTTTGGAGTAAGCAGTTCTGGATATGTATTTCAGAGAAATTCTAACAGATATTCACACAGGAACATAAGAGCGCGCGCGCGCACACACACACACACACACACACACACACACACACACAGAGATATGCACCATACCGCTTCATGGACAAGGAGAAAACCTGGTCGCCTGAGGCTGCAGAAGAGGGTAGTGAAATGTGATGAGACCGCTTCATGCAGCGCGAGGAATCTGTACTGGGATACAGTGGATATGGGGCTTTAAACACACAGCACTGAGTAAGAAACAAGAACAATTCGAGCAATACCATTTCCATTTATTAGGTACATGTATGTAGACAAAATAATGCACATCTTCAAAATATATATAAGCAAAAGATCAGTATTAAACACATGAGAGTATGTGAGGACAGCAGGAGAAAGGAGGAAATTCTAATAAAAATAATCACACACAACACATATGTACAGATGGGTTTACGCAACCATCTGCCACGAGCTGGTAGTGGAGTAAACTCGAATGTGAATGATTGTGTGGATGAACAAATGATTGGTCTCAGAATTAGATTACCTGCCTTCCAATTTTGCTTTTGCCTTTTACTAGCATATTTTAATAATCACTGGGAAGACTGTTTTGTAAATTTATAAATTTACACTACGGATGACAACAGGATCTACCTTACAAAAGCATCATGACAGTCAAGTTAAATTGACACCCAGCACTTGTTGGGGTCCCTGACACAATGTATGTTAGAGATCCTTTCTGGTGATCTAACTTCTCCACACAATTTAGCAGGTTGGGGGAGACACAGTAGCTGCTTGAAGGAAGAGAAATGACCAGGGAGCCTTGCTGAGGCTCTTTTGCCTCCTAACATCAGTGGAGAAGATGAAGGGTACTTTTTTTCTGGAGCCACATGATGGCTGATAATGGAACAGTCTAGAACCAATCCTGGAAGATGAAGGAGCTCAGCCACTCTTCTGAAAGATCTCCCCAGTGGGATGACTGGGGTGCTGAAACCAGGATATGAGGGAGCCCCAGCTCAGAGCTGGCTGTACAGGGAACCCGAGCCTTATGCAAAGGTAGCAGACTTCACAGGAATCTCTGCTCGGGGCTGCTGTGGGTTCTTCTCCAGAGAGTGTGGTCCCCGACAGGCAGAAGAAGGCAGTCACTGGAGGAGACTCAGACTGACTGCTGGGAATGAGTATGGGGAGACAAGGGGAACGTGGCCAATGTGGCAGGCAACATGCAGGTCACTGCCCAGGAATGTCCCTGGTACCTGCCCTTCCCAGCAGTCCAGAAGCCCAAAGGCACAGGGCAGTAGCCTGTGTCTGCACAGTCCCAGTGTTCTACCATTCTCAGTTTCCCCAGTTCATCCCTAAGTCCCCGCACACACTCACAGCTAGGAGAAACTCTTTTAAAAAGTAACTACTTTCTTAGCATGCAAACGCGGGACAAGAGGAATAAAGGCTGAGTCCCTCAGCAAGGTAAGCAGGACGTGAAGGCAGTGTTGAAAAACAGTCACAGCCATCTCGAGTGTACCCATGTTCTTCTTTATTTGGCTGCTGGAGGCAGGGGCACGTTAGTACTGCTGTCGGCATAACAGAAGGCGTGGAAGGCTGGATAGAGGGGTGAGAAGCGGTAGGTAAATCTCTCCTGGGCTGGGTTTAGTGGAGTGCCATAATACTTCCTGCAGGAAACATTTGTCAGTTCCTGTTTCACTGCAGTTCATTAAAGAAGCACTCATTCCGAAAAAAACAAAAGTTAAATCTACCAAGGGATTAGCACCAGCATTCCAAAACTCTTCAGCAGCCCGCTCTCAGGTCTTCTCCACCTTCACTGCTGCAAAGGAAAAAAAACAATAGGTTGATGGAGATGAATGCGCTGTGAAATAAATGAAACTGAAGTTTATACACTCAGATGTGGGCACGATGTCTCACATAAGAAATGTTTATATCAAGAAAAATTCTTATTGTTAGCTGCACTTTTAACTACAACCCTCACCTTTAACTAGGTGACTATCGCCTTACCTTTCCTGGAGCAGAGACTGCACCATTCCCTCAAATGTAACATCTCAAACAAGGCCGTAAAGTGAATAGGAATTGGATTAAGTCCCCACGTTTGCGAACTGGAACATTCCAAAAGACAAGAGTGCAAAGAACAGCACGCTTTGTATTGCTGTGTTGATTTTTTGGAGGGGAGGGGGCTTTGGGATGATGCTACGTGGTGGGGGCGTGACTTTCTATTCATCTAGTCTTTATTTCTTTATTCATGTAGTCTCTGTGTGCTCCTATTTGATAGGGTCAGACTGTCTGGAACAGGTAAGGCCAACTTAATGGACTGCAGATGGGTATTTGAAATTAAGAAGTCAAACTATTTTTTAAAAGTATGAAAGGAAGCATCCAATTTAAGTTGAGAAGAGAATTTATTTCTAAAACAGGGCTCTGATAGAACACTGTCATAGAACGCCCCGGAGGAGGAACGGCCCACGCTGTTCACGGACAGGTGTCAGCCCGTAGCTAACGATGGAGTGTTCCAGAATACCTTTTGCACAGGCAGCTCTGCTTTCTACTGGGAAAGGTCATGTGGGAAGATGGGGGGGGGGGGTCCAGGAGACCCGGCCCCGGGAGCTGGCTGCACAGGGGAATTGGTCCACCTGCAGGACGCCAGAGAGAAAGGAACCACGAGCACAGCATGGCCATGGGGCTGGGTAGCCTTTGAAACAGGAAGACATTACGCCCACTTCAGGACAAACTGCCTTCATTTTTAAACCAGAAAGAGGAGATGGGGAAAAAGCACTAAACCGGGATGCATCTGCATTCCTGCCCTGATTCCTTCTGGCCACAGAAAATTATCAGTCATGAAGTAGATGAGCCGTAGTTTTCACCGTTTGGGGATCACTGCAGTTTTAAAACAAAAGGAGGAAGTAACTGAGTTACATCTCCTGCCTCACTTCACTAACGAATAAAAAATACTGTTCGTTTCATTTTCCTGAAAGAACCAACAGACAGGAGTTAATACGACAGCAGACTTACAGAAATTGTCCTCATTCTCCGTGTCTGATATGCTAAGCATTGATACACGCAGGTCAGCATCGTATCCTTCAGTCCCATTTTACAGACAGTGAAATCAGCGCACAAGACCAAACAGCCTACAGTGCTGACAATTAAACCCGAGTCATTTAGTGTTTTCTATCTGCTTTACTGCTTGTGTAGTGACCAGCCCGTCTCAGTTACGCCAAGGGAGAGCTTGCGGGGTCTGGCTGGAGAGATGGTAAATTCTCTCGGACCCTCAGACAAGCTTAGGCAGGAAGTGTGTAAGTGTGCACACTGCAGACAGGATTAGCCTTCTAAATAAAATACCAGACTAAATGCCCTGTGAGTTCCCTTTAATAATAGTGTTTTTATGGTATCTGAATAATTAAATCACACTGAACCTGAGCAAGGAGCCTGTCCTTGGCCACTGACGGTGCTGGCAAACTCAGCCCTACTCTCAGCCCCCCTGAGCCAGCGGGAAGGGTCAAAGCCGGGCTTGGCACTGCGACTGAGCAGCTGGTAGGGACTATTTACCACGCTATGAGAAGTAAAGTCATCATTTGTACATTTTATGAAGACTTTATTTTCCTTTGTCAATCACAATGTATGAAAAGAGATAAATACCTTGAAGAAACAAAGGTAGCCATTAACAAAGACGAAGACCATGAAATAAGTCAACAAACAAGTGCTGACCTGTCAGCCCCAGGCCTCAGGATTTAGTGCCAACTGAACCACTCACTGATGTGTAAATAAGAAAAAACTTCAACATTTAGAAAAAGCACAATTCTGAAGAGTCAAACTCCAAATACCTTTCTTGGTGCTTAGCATGAACTTGGGTTAATAAGTGAGTACACGCTGGTGAAATATTAAGCCAATCACACAAAAAGCATTCTTTAAGGGAGTGTGCTGTGTGCACTGGCTTTTCATTCCTGCCTGTTTAACGAAATATCAAACATGCATAGTCTTTACTACCAAAGAAAAACTAAATCATCTACATACATGTTATGTTCTCACAAACATGAAGCCAGATGTCATGTACCCAGAACAAGAAGCCATATATATATATGTGTGTGTGTATATATATATAATATATATATATATATACATATATATGGCTTTTGTGTGTGTGTGTGTGTGTGTATATATATATATATATATATATATATATATATTACTCCATTGCCCATAGTGCTCCAAATACCCATCAACTAATGAGTGGATAAAGAGTGCTTTTTGTACAATGGAGATATATATATATATATATTATATATATATATATTATATATATATTATATATATATATCATTAGTAATGTTTTATTCTGAAAGATTTAAAATGTATTTATCTCATGTGTATAACTATTAACTTTGATATAGAAACATAAGGTCGGTACTGGAATTTATCGAATTGATTATGTATAAAACTGACGTCCTGTAAAGGCAGCATGACAGAGACGAGGTGTAGTGAACCCCTGATCGTGCACCACTGGGCCCGGAGTCAGAGCCACCCCTTATTTAGACGACCTGCGTTCCAAAGGGTTATTAACTTCCATCTAACCTCTTGTTTTCAGCTGAAAAATCTAGAAATAGTCTTCCGAAGGCTCTGGACCGAGGAGGTATAAGTCCGTCTAGCGTCTAATGATTGCTCAGCTTTAGCACTTACTAAATATAAACCTAACCTGCACCTACGGGGATGAGTTTGAGGGAGAAACTGAAACTGTGAGACTCCCATCTGGCCTATAGTAAACTCGAGCTCCCAGAAGAGGAAAATAAGACGTTTCTTTTTTCTAGTGGTTGCTTTCAGTCAGAATCTTTCAAATCTCAGTTCTAGGATGGCCCAACAACGTGTGAAGACATGGAAACTAAAAATAAGACGTTCTATCCTCCTGTTAAATGAAGTTCTCTTCTGTTCCTCTTTCTGGGAGCATCTGCTTTAGAAGACTTGCCATTCTAAGTACTTTCTCCCCACCCTTAAGGGGCCATAAAAACCTTAAGAACTAGATGGGACCAGGCAGGGTGCCAGGCTGAAGGAGGGCATTTGAGCCCAGCCTGAGCAACTTGGCCACTCAGTGAGACCAAGTCACAAAAAAAAAAAAAAAAAAACCCCACCTTAAATGGCTGGGAGTGTCGGTCACTGGGAAGACCCCGAGTTCCAGCCCCAGGACTGGGGACGGGGCGGGGTGGGGGCATCCTCGGAATGTTAACATCTAAGGAACACACTCTCCCTGTCTCCTCATCCCAAGCAAGATAAGACCGCTACATCTGGCTGGTGCCTAGGTCTAAGTTGTTGAACTATCCTGGCCCTGGTTTTCTTCTGCTTTCTGTAAAAGTCAAATTATCAGGTGAACTCAGGATGAAGTTGTGCTTTAAGTGGTAAAGTACTTCCTCTTAGTTATGCTGAACTGAATGATTATTTTATCTTGAGAACACGTATACAATGGATCGTATCACTTTGGTTTTGTGAAAGGTGCGATTTCTTCCTGCATTTGCAATCTCTTAGTAGGTTTCTATGATGTACATCACAGTCTGGTTTATTGCTTATTCAATTATAAAATGCTTTTACAATAGCTTTTAAAGATTATTATTGTGATTATTATTATTTCTGTATTACTCCAAAACAGGCTAGAGACACAGGACAAGAATAAATGACAGGGCCGGGGATTTAGCTCAGTGGCTTAAGCGCCTGCCTGGCAAGCACAAGGTCATGAGTTCAATCCCCGGTACCAAAAAAAAAAAAAAAAGAATAAATGACAGAAAAATCATTTTGATGGTCCATTTTTTGTCAAATCTGGAGCGTTCTAGGCACCTAGAAAAAATGGCTATTCCTTGAGTTGCCTGCATTAGGTGGATTTATTTTTGTAAGAAATTTTTCTGGCCTTTTAGTCAGTTGTCTGTTGAAGCACATAAACTTTCTCTTAATCATCAGGCAATAATCCAGATTCTAAGAGATCACAACTTTGAATTCAGCAACATGATTTACTCAACCTCTATTTTGAGAAATCATATTTTTTGGAAAGTGCCTGAAGAAAATAAAGTGAGTCTAGTCTTAATAACTTCATCTTCCCCCTTGAATTAAGTCAGACAGTGCAAGTGGCTCCCTGAACAAGTTGCCGAGTTTCTCTATGCTCATCTAGAGAATGAAGGGAGAGGAACACATTTATTTTATAAAACCTTAGACATAAGCAGAGGTTCTGAAATTCAAAATAAAATGAATGGGAAAAGCTTACGTACCACAAAGTAGCAAATAAGTCATAGTCTAGTGGTAATTCATAGTTACCTTCCCGTCTGAATTGTAATCACGATCACCCTTAAATATTTATCAAAATTGGCAAAGCAAAGGAGTAAGAAAACCAGAGAACAATCTGCCAGGTATGTGTTTTATCGGCAGCTAGTTGTGTTAATAACAAGTAAATCTGAGAGATCAGAATCAAATGCATCTGATCCTGTTTTTGGAAATTAATTGACCTTCATGCTGAAAAGAATACAGTCCTGGGCTTCAGGCAGCAGGCGATAGGAAGAGGTGTTTGTGTCTGATTCTCTACTACGACTTTTACAACTCAGCCTGTAAAAGAGAAGGAACTTTCAGAGCGGCTGTAAATCAAAGAACCACGTCTAAGCTGAACTGACGAGACATAGTAAACACAATCAGAAATCACTGTTGCTAACTGCATTCTGGTTTGTTTGTTGTTTTTTCTAAGTAACTGAAGTCAAAAATCATCTTTCTGAGGCAGCGAGTGGCATTAAATGGTCACCTGTTCGGACAGCACTGCATTGGTGTGAACAAGGGAAATCTAAGAAAGTAATGTTCTTTGAAAATTGCCCAGTGGGCAGACATAATGGTCAGATCAGTTAGTCAGGAGCACACCAGTTACATGAGGCCCCCGGAATTTTTGTATGTGTTGTAAAAAGTAAAACTAAAGCATTGCTTGGAATGTGCTGTGTCCTGGACAGTATGCGCTAAGTGCCGTGCATCAGTCCTGACTGTTCCCAATCTTTGTGTAGAATGCCAAGGAAAAGCAGAAGAGTTATATCTGTGACTGACGTGATTTCAACATATAGCAGATTTCTCAAAAGTAATACAACAGAAGTTAAAGTACATGCGATGAGTTTATGCCACTGGGCGGGAACGTATGACCCAAATATTTAGCAGTTGAAAGTGTTTGCTGTAACAAATTTTTGAATGGTCCTCTTGCTCTCCCTTTCCTTCTTTCTTTTTTTATTTTTAAATTTAAATAGCTGACTTTATTGACCCCAGGCAGCCAGGGAAAGAAGTATAAATTGAGGTGAGGCACAGGGAACCGCCTGGGGGGTCTTCACAGTCTGCCAAGGATCCACAAGTGTGGCAAACCTTGAAGGAGGTGAGAAACAGGACCCCTCCTTTGAGCTATTTCTTTAAAAATCACGAGTCATAAAAGCGATGAGAGAGTCAAACTAGATAAACCTAAGATCTGTTTGTATTTAAATGGACTGAGTTGATTTCAAAAGCTAATTATCCACAAAGCACATCTTTGGCTGTGAGAAATGGGAAGCTGGTGGGAGGGAAGGCAAACTGCCAGAAACTGGAGGAAACCGAGGGAGAAGTTCTGAGCGCCAGCCTGGCCTCGTCATGTGCACGGGCCACTGGGGAATGGCTCACCTGTCACACCCTGTGTCGTAAGACCAGAATTGCTCTTTAGAAAAGATACCTTTTTCCTGGGTAAAGTTTTGTGGGGTAAACATAGGGACAGGATTTGGAAATATGAAGGTCAGCATTCTAGTTTGAGCATATCTCCTAATGAGTTGCACAAAGAGCAAATTGTTTCAAAACATGCCAATTTTACTAAGAAATAAAATATAGCATGGCAAAAGAGTAAAAAATAAAAAGGCTTTCTGCAATTTTTTTTTTTTTTTGGTAATACTAGCAGTTCCTGTCTCTCACAAATGTTATACTTTAGCTCCTTTTATATGGCATTTTTCATATACTCCAAACTTATTGAAAATCATTTTCTGGCAGTTTTATCCACTAGCTTAATTTTAAGTTTTTTTCTACAGGGTTTTGATAATGTGACAAAACTGGAATACTGTATCTATCCTAGTCTCTCTGGTAAACAAGAAGTTTTTTGCATCATTTGACATTCAGAAGTTCCTTAATTCAACATTTATTATCTGAACTGAAAGCTTTTGTTATTTAAATAACAACTGATTTTCTCTAATGATGTAAAAGCACTGCTATTGTATAAACATAGCCTACAAACTTAACCAAACCTATTGTGTTTGAAATAAACACTTTGATTATTATTTTTTATATTCATCTGAAAAGTCCAACAGGTGTTCAACCATTTCCTTACTCTGGGATATGTGTTTGCCAAGTTTTTCACTTTCATACAACTTGCCACCATTCTACCGAAAGAGGCAGCACATTTAAGAAGAGTGAATAGCTTTAATAGAGAGTTTAGTACCCAGTAAAAAATCACCACAAAGGGAACTTACTACTCTATTAAAAATTACCATTTTAGTATATAAATGCATAACATGATACAAAAACAAATAGACAAAATAAAGACAAAAACAAAAGAAAATACAGAATTTTAAACTGCAAATTAAAATGAAAAACAATGCCCTCTTTTTTCCATGTTGGTGCTATGGATGAAACACAGGGCCTTTGCGCTGAGTGATAGCCCAGCCATTATTATACATGTATTTTGAGACAAGGTCTCCCTAAGCTGCCCACACTGGCCTCAAAGTTTGATACTCCTGCCTCAGCCTCCCAGAGTACTGGGATTACAGTTCTTCACAAGAACATTTCAAAGGCAATATTTTTACTATCCCAGTTTTACAGATGAGGAAACCGAGGCTAAGGGAAATCAGTCTATGGTGTGAAGTGAAATAGCTAGAAGGGGTTTGCACAAAATCACAGGCTTAACTTGGGCATTCAAGGATATCTATCTACTGTAGCTAAGAGTTCTATGTAAATTTGTCCATCTAAATGTCTGTGCAAATGTCATCATATCTTTAAAAAGTACTGTGAAGATTAAGTACATAATACTATTTCTAACATATTATAAGTTCTCAATACACCAACAGTTGTACTAATCCCCCATGAGGGGAGAACACAGAGCCAGGAAGTGTAGCGCCCAGGAGGGGACTCTTGTGGTTCTTCGGGGCCATGTGGTCTGCGAGTCTACTGCATGTACACACTCAGAATCACTAGTCCTAGCTTGAGGATTTTACATAGAGAAAATGGATATTAAAGTACACATATTCATAATATACCTTCATAGTTTAGACTAAGGTCACATGGAAAGCCATATTGGTCTCGTATGATGGACAAGTTAAAGTTCACAGAAATATGGAAGTCAGTTTACGAAGTGTATAATCTATCCTCAATCATGAAGAATATGACTTGAAAAGGAAAATCCAAGGCTTGTTGAATTTTATTATTTCTACTCCTCTTTTGCTTTGTGCTTGCTTTGTCTAAATTTGCAGATGTCAGTGTCACACATACTTCATTTGTGACCACATCTAAAATGGATGCATGAGCTGCCCACTGTCTCCCTAAAGACACATCCTTTAAATTTCACTTTTTCCCTTGAATTTTCTATTTTACCTGAAGGACGGAGAAGAAGAAAATATTGCTCAGTTATCCTTTGGCTTGTTGAACACAAACTTAGATACTGCAGAGTGTGTTTTCTTAGTGTCTATAGCATTTGTAAAATGAAAAGGAGGACTTCAAAAACTGTGGCTGGGGCACGTTAGCTATAATCCCTGTTACCCAGGAGGCCAAGGCAGCAGACAGGATTGAGACCAGACCAGGCAATTTAGCAAGATTCTGTCACCCAAAATGAAATTAAAAAAAAAAAAAAAAAAAAAAAAAGACTGGAGACATAGCCTGATGCAGAAAGAAAGAAAGAAAGAAAGAAAGAAAGAAAGAAAGAAAGAAAGAAAGAAGAAAAGGGGGAGGGGAAGAGGAGAGAGGCATAATTTTCTTTCTATAACATTAAAAATAAGATTGGCTTATTTCAACAGCCTCACGTGGAAATGCAGAACTAGGTCTCCAGTTGTGTCCGACATTTACCTCTTTGGAATCAAGAGTTTCATGCTCAGGAATAGCCACCATTGGATGACTCAGCTTCACAGAAAAGACGGCCAGGATGGGATCAGGAGTAGAACCGAAGAGAAACAAATATGTAAATTTCATTTAAATAGGTAATTAGATAATGCATAGAGTATATTACTGCAGAGAATAGATATATGTATAGATGCTACCAACTGTAAATATCAAGATTCGACAGTCATTAAGAAACACAGAGGCTACTCAGCTACAGTGAGTCCTCTGAGCATAAAGTCACACACTCGCCACTTCGTGTCACTCATACACTCTCTCAGGGCCTACTGGATAGCATACACTGTCACTAAACATCCATTTAACGAGTGGCCAAACACACTGACAGACTTCACAGGAAGTAAACCAAGTTAAATTTATGCTCTTCCCTCACACATTGGCCTCTAATTAAAAAATTCAGAGGGAAATCAGCAAATGCTATGTAGACCCATTGTAAACATAGCTCCATCTATAGAAGGTATAATATTAGGAACGTAAAGTACTGTGCAACCTTGGAGATATTAATAATATCATGCACAGAGACATCATGAATAATGCCATCTCACTGGACGATGTTATTATTATAATGTAATTATAGTACAGTGACTGACACCTAACGGGAGGGAGGCTTTTTTCTATGTGGGAATTCTGCGTGGGTCTTCCGAGCAATACATGTGCACATAAAGCTACTAACAAAAAAGAAAGTCGTCAATGAGCAGGAAAGAGACAGACTAAGAAAGAGAAGGGAAGAGCAATGATTGGTTATGAAATCTCAAGAATGTTCTTTATTTCCGCTACTGCCCTGGGAAAATTAGGGCTTCGGAAATGTTAGACCCCATTTTTGTTCAACAGGGTCCTGCACCAGAGCAATCTCAGTGAGGCCAGCAGTTTTGACGGGGCCACAGGAAGACCAGTTATGGCCACTTGGGCTCAGGACGGTCCCTCCTGATGTTTCCCCAGACTTTCAATAATGGAGCCTGCTTTTATTTAAAGTTATAGCTTCACTAAACCTCAGCTCTCACACTCTGTTCCCAGAAGTAAAATCCTCTGTTATCATGGCATCAGGACTTCTTCCAGCCACCTGATACCGTTACTTTAAATAGAAGCAGACTCAACTAGAAACCTAAATAGCACTGCAGGAAGCAGCAGAAAGTGCCTCCTTTCTCCTGCCCACAGTCATCTCGTGAAAACCTAGGCACGGCTTAGGTAGGATCACACTCTACTTCTGCAAATGTCAAACCCAAGTCATCGGCCCCAGCACAGCAGTCTTTGACAGTCTGAGGCAAGTTGGCACAGTATTTATCTGACTCATCAGAATTGGCAGAATTTCACATTTTTATTCTTTTAATTTCTTAATCTTGAAAAAGAATTATACTGGTATTTCTAAATGTCAATAAAACCCTTACAAATATTTAACTGGGACTGAATCAGTCACTGAGTCGTTATATAATGTCTACTTTCATTATTATGTTCCTTCTTTCTGACATAAGTATTAAATGATTTAAAACCATTCGATTTATAATCTTGAATTTCAAAAACTGTGTGTTGACTATCCTAACCAACAAAAGAGAACAGAAAGAGATCGATTTCAACTGATCTTTAAGCCCTCAGTTATTCATGTTTGGCTTTGGAATGCTTTTTCCTGTTTAAGATCTTTGAACACAATAGGTTCGACTTTTTACTACTCTTAAGCTAACTGAAACATGAGAAGCATAAGAGAGAATAGACGGGGAAGGAGGGCAGTGAGGCAGAGCAGTGAGGCAGGGCGGGAGCAGGAACACTGTCCACCGGGAGCCTAGAGGCAGCGTAGGAGCAGCTGGGACACTGCAGGGCCCAGGCAGGAGCCCAGCGGGATGGGCAGACGCCAGCGCGGGCCTCAGAGCTGCAGTCTCTCCCACAGTGAGGGGTCACTGACCCCTGATAATGAGAAGAGGCCCACACGGTCAGATTTCCACTGCAAAAGCCCCTGTGGCTGACGTACAAACTACTGATGGGAAAGTAGAAGATATCTGTGTGATTCATGGGGAGGGTGGAAGGAGGAAAAAGGAAGACTGCCCAAGAGAAAACCGTCCAAGGAAACAGACCAGACTCACTTTTCTGGGTCACTCATGCCTCCTGTTTTCTGTTTTCTAGCATGCGTGGAAAAGCAGCAAACAGACACACTGATCAGGAGAGGAAAACTGGAAAGCGTTGGAAAGAAACCACGTTCAGGACCGGGCATCCAGCTCCGTGGCACAAGCGCCTGCCTGGCAAGTGCAAAGTCATGAGTTTGATCACCAGTACCCAAAAAAAGGGAAAAAGAAATGATGCTGAATCTGAAATCACTGCTGCATGCTAAATGCAGAGACTTTGCAATGCATTAGGTGTAGAGATATCAAGTGAAGAGAACAAACGATGCCGTAAGAAAATCTTGCCAGAGTCAGAATAATGGAGACCATAACACTAGAACATTAAAATCAGCTTTACATAAGTGAATAGCTTGCTACCTAGAAAGGGGGAAATCCTGAATGGCAAAGAGACACCCATGCCTGGGAACTTGGCGGTGAGTACACTGGAGAACAAATTACTATTTTGCATCAAGTAGAAGACTGAAAATTAACTGGTTTTCTCATTAGTGCCTGATTCAACACACATTGATGAATGAACCAGAGAGCTCAGGAGAACTGAGTAAAACACATTCTGTCCTCCATGCAAAATCCAGTCTTACACACTGTGTAATAAATTAGACCTTTGCCCACTAATCTCTATTGGATAATCAACAGGTGGCATCTGAAAAAACCATTCAGTAGATTTTTATTGTATTCCTGAGCTCAACTGCCACCAAATTAACATAAAGTTTTGTGAGGTATTTGTTACCAATATAGAGCTTTCTCATGGATGTTAGACACAATCGCCTCCAACCAACTGGAGAAATGAGAATCCCACCACTGATGCAAAGCAAAGCATTTGGAGTGTGAAGCCAGTGAAGTGTGAGTGTGTAAGAGACATGGAACTTAAAGCTCTGGTGTTTGTGAAACACTTCTGACCTAAAGATAAAGTGGATATTCTTGGCAGCCCATCTGAGAGGCTGAGGAAGAGATACAGCAAGGTCGGACACTTTAAAAGCATCAAGGGAACGCGTCAGTCAGAATTCACTTCTCTAGGATTGCCTCTCTGGCTGACCACTCTGCTTGTGAACTTCCTATACCTTCCACTCTGTGTCTCCACTTAGTATTACAACTACTCAAGTTCCTAAGAATGCCTCTCAAAAATAGCCATAAAAATCACTGTAGCAATACATGGATGAAGTATATCTTTTGCATAAGTAAGATGGCATCATGAGGAGACCAGAAGTCCTTAGAAATCCTTATTTATGTGTGTTACTTTTCTGTAGGTTTCTTCATAGGACCCATGCGCTCAGCAGAGAAGAAATGCATGAGGACTGAAGAAAGAGAGAGAGAGAGAGAGAGAAAGAAAGAGAAAGAAAGAAAGAAAGAAAGAAAGAAAGAAAGAAAGAAAGAAAGAAAGAAGAAACATTTGGAGAAAAGAAGGTTTCTGACTTGAAAAATTAAAGAATTTCAGAGAAGTTTCAAATTAATAGAGAATTAGGAATTGTCTGTTGCATTTTAAAGGAACCCTCCTTTATATGAGACTTTAAACTGGAAATCCTTCTAGCAGAACTACCACACAAGTGTGCTCTGTTTAATCCTCATACTTCTTTTGTTTGAAAAGAACTGAACGCAGTTGGCAGTGTGGAAGCCCCAGCTGCGTGCAAGATCCTATTTCTAGCTTCTCTTGGGCTCTTCCCAGGTCTCACAACATGAGGTCTGTGATCATCTACATCTGGACAGCAGCCTGCCCCCTTTACAGGAAGCTGGGGGTCTCCATGCAGGAGGGCAAAGGTCAGAGGTCATCTGCCACCATGCTAAAGTTTATACATCTGCTGTGCTTTTCTCATTTTGAATAGGAGATTTTATTCCCTGATTCACAACATATCACGGTGCACAGGGAAATGCTGAGGCTGTCCTGTGAATTTCAGATTCTAACACAGTAGGAGCAGAGAGGGACCCACCTAATACTGCGCACCTAACACTTTATCTTTGCGTGAACAGATGGAACTGATATGCTTCAAGCATTTTCCTGTTCACACCTTACATTGAGTACACTCAAAATGCTGTGCTCAGATAAGTTGTGTTGTAGTTGTGTAACTAAACAACTTCCTAGAGGTCTGTTTATTATGGACCTGCCAAAGGCCCAGGCACTTGGCCCGATGTGAAGGACACAACTGTGAATACTGTTCCTGCCCTTGAAGACCTTTCTAATGGGTTCTTTTCTAATGGGTGTGACAGATACTAACCAGGTGATCAGAAATATACAGATGCATGCACAAACGATGTGCTAGGAAACAGAAGCACTGAGTGTTAGGAGGATTCATTACTGATAAATCTGACCTAGTCTAGCAAGATGAGGGAAAAGCTCTCCAAGAAGCCGAAGTCCAAAAGGTTAAATTATTCTGGGAAAACTGATGCACGAGGATCACAAGTTTTAACCCAGCTTGGGCAAGTTGGCATGACCTTGTCTCAAAATAAAAAATAAAATAAAAGCTGCCCAAGGATGGAGCTCATTGCAAAGGTTCTGGGTGAAATTCTCAGCACCAAAAATGTAAATAAGTAAGTAAATAAATGACCTCGGAAGATGAAGGGGTGTGAAGAGTACTACAAATTCAGTTGCTAAGAAGAAATGATTATGAGGCTGATTGGGAGGTAGGGACAAGATTCTGCAGACATGAGCAGAATCAGGGAGAGGGTACGGTGCATCACCAAAGCCAGGCCAGGGGCTCCTGGGTGTCCACTCCACTCTAGACCCAAAGGCAGAAGCTCTGGAAAGTACTCATTAGATGAACCAACACTGCTACACACGAGTGTTCTCATTTCCCAGAAAGGCTTCAAGCTGCTTGACGACAGGGCTCATTAGAGCCTCTCGCTTGTGCATAAGCTGATTGATTCTGCTGCTGAAGGTGCCATTCCGTGCCCTGCAACAGAATGTGAGCAGTGGTCTGAGGTGGTTTTTTAACTGAGACCGCTGTAGGGAATGTGCTCTGAGGAAAAATCTGGTTTCACTAACAAGCACATGCCCCTTCTATCAAACGGACTTGGCTATGTCTTAAAGGTTCAATCCAAACATCTAACAAGAGTAGGAAAATATGACTATGTATGTAAATACTTGTGTAAATGTTTATTTTTAAGGAACAGAACCTATGGATGGTTCCCAGAGGTTTACAGATGTGTCTGCCCCATAACTCGTGTGACCTGGAAAGTCACTTTGCAATCAACTTTGGCTTCCTGCTCTTTAAACTCCAGGACTGAGTGTGTGAGTCCCAGTTCCTCTTGTGCTATGCCAGCTCATAACTGCTTTGACACTTAAGCAAAGAACTACTGGTTGATAAAGCACACTGGCTCTAAAGAAACGCTCTTTCACTTTGGAATTTCCATTCTACGCCAGGTGTTACGTTCACTGGATGGTAAAATGAACTCCTCAGGGAACATAATCTGACATAGTCCTCGGTTCCCCCATTTATTCCTTGCATGGACTTTTATAAACACTGTGAAGCTTCACAGCATTCCTTTGTGCAGTCCCTAAGTATCACCACGTGCTCATTCGACAACATAGTAATTGATACTTGTCACTCAACACTCACGTTCACTGTTTTTATGAGCTCACAGGACACTCACCGTGCCGTGTGGATTGCTAGTATGTTGTATTGGAGCCCAAATTCTAAGAGTACCAGCAAGAGAACAAAGGACTATTCTGCTCTGCTCTTTGTCACAGATCTTCTGAGATATAATTAAAAATTCGCACATTGGACTACTTTTATTCTTGACTTTTCTTTTTCTAAGCTGGGAGGCAAGAGACTGAGGCCATGTTAGGATTCCACTGACCAAAGACCACATACTCATAAGCATCACGATGGAATTTCTGGTTGTCTGCTATACATTCAGCCTGCTTAAAACAAACACCATCTCGCGTCAGTTACTTGTGTTTTTCATCCAAGCTGCGTCTTTCAGAAGGAGAGAACCACCTCCCTGGGGGATTTGCCATGCCACGCACTCTTTCTCAGTGAACTGAAAAATTTATATAATGAAAATGCAACAGAACTTATGTTCCAACACCATCCTAGCACTCAAAGTAAACTGCAGACACTGAAATTGGAATCAACCAGAAAGCACATGTGTTGTTCTCATCTACATTTAAAGCACAGTTTGTTGCTTAGAACCACAGATGAAACATCATCTGCCATTGTTCTCGTATCACACTGCTCTAGTGAAATCATAAAATGAATATCTATTTCTGCATGAAAGACAACACTGACAAATGATTTCCTCCCTTCTCTATTTTTATCTTCTATAGAATACAAAGAGCGTTCACATCTATTCCAATATCTAGGTAGGACAGAAGAAATAATAGACAGGAAGGAGATAAGGAAATTGAGATTTTAAAGTTGTATTATTAAGAAAAACTACAGTTTCAAGACAAGCTCCCCCTCCCCCACTTCTGGAGGCCACCCTAGCTTGTGACCTCCCTCCCTTGGTCCTTACAGACCAAGGGAACACTGTTCTCAGTGTTAAACTCCTAGAGGTCCTGGTTTAATAACCTGTGAATTCCTGGGTACTACACTGAGCCCTTTCACCCACAAATTGCTCTTTCCTCCAGCCCAGAAAGCAGCTGTACTGCCTACAGGGCATCGCGTCTCCCACAGACCTCAGCTTCCAACACAGACCCCGACCTGGCACGCGTACGTGGACTTCAGCGAACACACGTCCCAGGTCACCTACCTTCAGACTGCCTCCCCACATGCCCCACTGCAGCACTCTCTTTGCCTAATGAATCCCTCTCATGTTCCTCTTACCGATGCTCCCTGAAAGTTCTTTTCTGCGACAAGAGTCAGTGAATCTCAAACTTACTTTAAAAGAGTGGGTTAAGCTCTTATTTCATCCCCGAGGACCACAGACTCAACCCAGTGACGGGGTAGTGAATAATAGAAAATAAATGACTCTGTGAAGATTCTGAACTTCATCAAGACTCTTCTGTCCCTGGCTCTGCTTTATGACCATCCCAGCTCTTCCTCACTGGCAGCCAGTCACCCTGAGAATGAAGGAAATCTATCCCAGAGCCCGGCACTGTGCCAACAGCTGCGAACTGCTGCATCACTAGGATTTGAAAAAGCCTTTAGGAGGAGGGAGAGGTATGAGCACGCTGGGACCAAGAATGACCCATTGCTCTGCACAGACCGCTCCCAGCCTGCTCTTCTCCCTGCTAGCACCACACTCCCCCCAGTGCCTGCCGCTCAGGGTGGGGCAGGGAGAGGCTGGGTGAAAGGCCAGCAGGCAGAGAGCTGGCACCGTGTGCCCACCAGTAACTGAAAGCGGTTCACCTCATTGCACCCATTTGGATTGCACCCGTTTTCTGTATCTCCACCCCCTCTGTGGATTGCTATGAACTGTACTTCAAAAGTACCTAAGCTTTTCTTAACACTTTGACCATGTCCTTTATACATTTCTAGGTGGGGCACGCACCCTCTATTTCCTAGACACTGTCTGCCAGACTAATGTGCACCCCCTTCTGAGGGATCTCAGGCACCCACAATCTTCCCTCTGGAAAAACAAGTCTGTCTTCTTCTTTTACTCCCTTCTTGCTAGGGCCATGAAATCATAACCAAGGTAGTCCTTTAGTCAAACTCAAACCATACAACAGGTGAAGTAGTTACAGATCACTGAGAAGCCCATTTAAAAACTCTCCACAGCCAGGAGATTTCAGCAGTCCCAGCTTGCAAAGACCTTGAGCAAGTGAGGACAGAAATGTTCGTAAAATTACTATGCCTGTCTAAGATGTCACCTAAATTTTATAAACTATTAAAAAGTCATCCAAAGGTGGCACCATAAAAGGTATTACCAAGCATGCAAGGACTCAGAATGTCGGATAAAGAAAGACTGTCTTTTAAAACTTTCATGCATCAAGCATTTAATTAAGAAGAGAAAGAAATGCAGGAGGATGCTACAAGAAATACAGGAAGAGTGAAAAATCACTTTGAGTGTGTCATTGCCCAAATACAAAACAATACAGATAAAAACAAAAATGAAACACCATGAGAAAGAAAAAAACTATACCCATACATGGCAGAAATAAATATTCAGAATTACACCATATCAAGGTGATGGCAGGGGATAGCAGGACAAACGTACTTGTCTCATTAAAAGAAGACCCAGACACTGAAGCATATGTGTGAATAGGACCCTAAGGTAAGAGCACTCACTACGACAGAATATGAAGAGTAATTACTAAATCAATAAATAAAAGCCACCTATCTCCAGCGGGGAACTGAGAAGATAAGTAGTTATGGAAAGCATAAAACAGTGTGACAGAATCTAAGTCATATTCCAAGATTATCTGATTAAGAGAAATTTCTCGAAATAAAATATTCAAGGTCAGGGGCTGGGAGTGCAGCTCAGGGCCAAAGCGCATGCTCAAAACGCGCGGAGCCCGAGGACCACCTTTCAGCGCATGAGCACGCACACACGCACTGACACAAGACGGAAAAGATCAGAAAGCATGTTATCAATGAAAGGCACGCAAACAAAAGTCAAAGGAAGCTAAGTTCCAGAGGAGGAAATGATTCATCTCTCTAATAGCTATCAAAATAAAACTTAAACAGCAATCTCCTTGCCTTAAACTGAAATTCAAGGAAAATATATTGTAAGTCGTAAAAAAGAAATTATATGCTGAATTTTAAAAATCAATGAATAGAAGATAACGCCACCATAAACACATATGACTAAAAATATACTCTCTAAATTTTAAGATTTTCCAACATTTGACTTCTTGTGCTCTGAGAGCCCGGTGGCCTCCTAAGAAAGTGCACAGAGTCCAAAGGGAGCCCCACAAATGTTTCTGTAAGGCCCGTGGGCCCCACTTCTCTTCCGGCCCCTAAACCTCAGAGCAGGTACTGTCAGAAGCCAAAGGGCATCATTATTGGTTTATCATGATTTATCAATCATAGGCGAATAAGCCTCAAGAAATTCAGCAATCTGAATTTTATGTTCATACTTCAATGAAAGGAGGAAAATGGTGGTCACATTAAGAAAGATAACAGAACAGAGAAAATTTTCACCCTGATGTTTCAAAACAAGAGATCCTGGCAGTGCAAATACACTCTAAACTAGACTTCTGTAGCACGGGCTACAAAAAAGAAGTAAGACGTAAGCAAATTAAATTAATGGGATAAAGATTAAACTACACTAAACGGATAAAGTAATGTTTTTGTAGGTCGAGAACTGAACAGTAAGTCATAGGAAGCTAAATTCCAGAGGAGGAACTGAATCTTCCTGATTCAGCCTAATCTAGGACTTCAAAAACAGGAGGGACATTTTGAAAAGGTGAGACAGGCTGCAAAATATATGTATATCAAAGATTCCATTTGCAAAGATAAGAAGCTTCCATCATGGTCTTCATTGTATTTCAGGGGTAATAACCCAGGGCCGCCTTCCACAGAGCATCTCCCTCGAACAAGGGCGTCCTCACCCCCCCACTACAAAGCAAGCCAAGGTCCAAGGCTCGCCTGCACCTGCCACGTGTTTGCTCCCACCTTGTCTTCCTAAGTCAGGGTTCACTTCCTCCTTGCCGCTCTGCAAGGTGCTCACTGAACAAACCATGACACTGAAAGCCCTGGCCATACTCTGCCCATCAAGGACTTCATCTGAACACCACGTGGAGAAGGGGCAGGCGCAGAAGCATGAGAGGAAGCCAAAGAGCTCATCTGAGAGCCTCCAACTAAGTGACTGAGTGACGTGCAAAGTGGGAGCAATGTATTTCCTGTGCCCAGAAAGCCCATGCACACTCGGTGGGTCCCAATGACAAGATGTGGTTTTACAAGAGCTTCCAAAAAATCACTTTCTAAAAGTAGACTCCATCTCACTAAAAACGCCATCCTGCCTACCTCCAACTACACTCCTCTTTCCAATTAGCAAATTCTTCATTTTTAAAATGACTTTACTAACGATGTCATAGTGAAATATCTTAGCAAGCTGCTACATGCCAGACACACATGAGCTCTGGGACAGATGATTCTGTCACAAGGACTCTGACAGAAAGAGAAATGTGCATGAGAAATTGTTCTCCGTTTCCTGGAAGAAATTTAAAAGTCAATTGTTTAAGAACATTTTAATAACGATGGCTGCAATTAGAAAACCAGAAACACTCCTGGACCTCAGCGCCAATCTGCCAGGAAAGCATCTACTGCGTTAAAGAGCTTTCTGCCTTTTGGTGGAGAACGTAACTAAGCAGAACTAAGAGACTAATATTTCATTTTGTAGAATTGCTTCTCTTAAGATCCCTGCAGACAGGCGGGCATTCACCTTTTCAATGTTACAGGTCCAATTAGTTTACATTTACCACAGGGACAGAATGTTCTTAATTCATCCATTCCAAAAACAAATTTGGCATTAGCAAATGTCACCTGTGTTTTGGTTTCCTGAAAAATCTCACATTAAAAACCCATTTTGAGTTTGACAATTTCTTCTAATACATCATAATAGTTATGCAATTCCCATTATCACCCAAAAGTGCTAAAAAAAACTTTTGGAACTGAGCAGCAGACAGTTCACCATTGTGATGATTAAAAATAAATGACCTCTGCTTACTCACATAGAAAGATTTCTAACTGTTTACATAGTTAGAGCACATCAAACATGATGAATGTCGTACTTAGGAGAATCTGCCTCGGAAACTCAAAATCACCTTCCCCTTTCCAGCTAAGCGACTCTCTGGGTACATGACTGTTGGCTTTGTTTTATTTTGCTTTGGTTTCATTTGGAGATGGAGCCTCTGTATCTTGCTATCCTGGGAACTTGGCACTCCTGGGGTCAGGAGGTTCTCCTGTCTGCTGCCCAAGTGTGGGGACTAGCATGGGCACCCCGGGAGCTGGTACAGTACATCTGTGCAGTGTAAGGTGACCCCTCAGCCATTCACCCATCCGCTACGGTGGCTGCCAAAAGAATGCTGGTGCCCGGGTAAAATGTGAAAGCCACTGTGGTGTTCCTGACTAATGCAGGCTCCGCCTATAACTCATGCTGGGACCTCAGGTAGGTGACTGCGTCTTCTTCAACCTGTTTTCTCATCTGTGGAACTGGGTGACCTCAGGGTTGGGGACGTGCTGTTTGAGGAGATGGAGCCCCTGCTTCCCGGACAGCTGGCATAGCAGGAACACTGTGTCACTGACGCATGCAAGGGAGAGGCTCTTAAACATCAGGCACTAACTAGCTCTGAGGCTGTTCTGTGAACTGTATGCACTTATCAACACTTCCTGATCTTCTGATTCTTCATATATGAATGGAAATAAAACTACTTTATGATTACTTTGAAATTTAAGATGGTCTCTATAAAGTGAAAAGTTATCTACTTTTTCTAAATATTAGTTTCTTTCTTATAAAATTTCAGAGACATCTCAACTCACTTCTGGCTTCTTATCTCGGCTTAGCCAGTGCAGCGCGGGCAGAAGGCAGAGTCCTCTGGCAGCCTGACTTCTCCCCCACTCTACACAACAGTCCCCAAAGTCAGGCCTTCACCAGTGCTCCCACCTCTTCCCTTGACTCTCCTCCTTCCTTCAGCCCCCTGCTGGCCTTCTCCCCCACACTGTCTGTCCTAACTGGAACGGCCAGTCCACCCTCAATCTCTACTTCCTTTCAGACCTCAGATCAAATATTATTTCCTTGCTTAGTCTCCTGACCCACACATCAGGAGCTCTGTGTTACCACACCCCTTCCTGCATCTTGTCTCAAGTCATCAATTTTTTCTTGTTTAATTTCTGTTTTTCTTCAGTAGAAATGAATAGCCAGTGAAGGTCCTTCATGCTGCTAGCCACGTGATCACCACCTGACAGACCCTCACTAAATCTTCATAAAATGAATACATAATTTTGCTTTGTTGACTTCTGGTCTACAGGATTCATAGAATTCATGTTGGAATAAAAAAATTCCAGTCCATGCTCTTCATTTTGCACAAAGAAATAGGCCTGAGTGAGGCAAGGTCTCTGTACCCTTGAACCAAATCCTTTCATTCGGTATTTCTTTTATCCTTTTAGAGCTCTGTACAGCTGTGAGCTGATTCACTCAAGAAGTGTCGCTTTATTTTTAAAGCACACTTACAAAAGATTTTTCACATCTGCAGATGTAAATATTTACAGCTTACATCAGAAAAACAAATTGTTCTTTGAAAGCCTGCTCAGCCTTTGCACTACTGGTCAAGGTTAGGCTTCCTCCACACCTTTCTCTTCTCCAGATACGCCAGAATCTCCTTCACCATCTGGTGAGTGACCTTTGTGAAAATATCAGAGGAAACCTCAGAAAAGAAATCACTTTCAGAAGAGCCACTGAAATATTTAACTCGTGCTGAGCAACGTGCCTATAATACTTTAATTCCTTTATTGGATTTCTGCAGATTGCTGTGTCAGTTCTCTGAGTACCAGTGCAATGACAGCAGTGAAAAGTCTCAGTAATGTTAACAACACAAACTTTATAAACATATTATATTTGAAGACACGAGGAAAAATAGAGAAGAGAGGAAGTGAATGAGGAAAGTCAGTGTTTATGGTGTGATTACCTGAGGAGCTTACAGAAGACACCCTTGGCCTGGGCAGCACCTTTGCCCATCCCCACCGTGGGCCTGAGGGTTCCTTCCCAGCTGGCCTTCTGCTTTCTTTCCCTACAAACACCAGGAGAGGCTTCAGAGAGTTGGGGCCCAGCACTGATACCATGAGAAAATAAGGAGTTACCTGTGTACTGCCACTACCTCCCCTCCTTCCCTAAACAGCTTATTTCTCATAAAAACACACTTTGCTAGGTCCCTATTCTAACAGACGATGCACCCCTGGCTTGGGAGAAGTGGAGCGGTCCTTTCTGCAGGGATGGTTACTGAGCTGGCCTCAGCGCACCTCCGCTGTGTTTACTCTGCTCCCACCTTTTCACTGCAGCCCAGATGTACCCCTGTCCAGCTGCAGTCTCAGGAGCCGCTGCTTGGGGTGGAGGTTCACGGTAACAGACGACGAGATACTGTGCAAGCAACAGGCTTCCTCTTAGCAAGCCCACAGCTGCCACACGAAACGCTGCTGCTTTGAAACTGAATGTCTCGCCTATGAAAAAGGTACTTTCATTTCTTAAGAAGTAAATCATAAGAGAGTACAAGGCGTTACTACATTCCTTCGAAGAGAAATGACATTTAATAATTTAAGTAGTGCACGGGAAAAATATGTCCTCTATGGTTCTCTAAGTCTAAACATTCAGTGTCTAAGCACTCAGCCCCTACTGAAAAAGTTACAGATGCATGCAGTCTACCATGACTAATAGCATATCCTAACATTTTGTGATTTATGCTAATGAAATGCATTATTACCTGAGCAAATACATACACTACTTATGTTTCATTTTATTTACTACTGAGGGATATTTTTGGCATTTAGGTTTTTTTTAAGTAACAAAAAATGTATAGGAAACACGTGATGTTCTAGTACATCTATACACTGTGATGTCCAAATGAGACAGCATATCTGTGTCCTCAAATATTTTTTATTTCTTTATGGAAGAAGGATTAAAATCCCCTCTTCTAGCTTATTTAGAAATGCACAATAATTATGGGTATGTACAGTTGGCCCCACTCCCTGTGCAACAGAGCACCACTTCTTTCTTACACCTAACTAAAATTCAGTGCCCGTTTCCAACCTCCCTCTATCCTTCCCTTCCTGGAAGTCTTATGAGAAATCAATTATAAATTATAATCTAGCTCTCATAAACTATATATATATATATATATATATATATATATATATATATTTCTCCTTTTAAAATTATTTCTCATAATGAATTCCATTTCTTTGCTGAGTCAGTAGAGAATTTCACAGGCAAAAGAGGAAAAGTTTATTACAGGGGAAGGGTAGAATTTTCTGTGAAGTGAAACTTTTGAGGTCACCCAGTCTACTGAAGTTCTGAGTTTGAAAATTTTGAGTCAGGCCAGGAATTTGCATGTTTTTGAAGATCTCAGGTAATTCTGAGGAAATCAGCCCAGTTTGGGTCTTAGAGTTACAGTTCCGAAACCAAATCGGATAAGAAGACAAAACCCACAGAAAGAGTGACTATGTGGTATAACAGCATTTATGTCAATTAAGTTATATGCACACAAAAAAGTAAAGCAACTTATGAGAGAAAGTACAAAAACAAGGCAATACACATCAAATACTTAGCACAGTTCCTTAGAAGCAGCAAAGAAAGCAAGAGATGAGAACCGAAGAGAACACATATGCATAAATCAGGAAGCATTAAGGGAATAGCTATGCTGTAGTGAAAGGGAAGTGAGATTGGCCAGGACAGCAGTGTCTACCAGCAAGGCTGAGGAATGGCTTCTTCACTCCAGAAACAAAACCCTGGTAATAAAGCAGATAATGAAAAATGCATCAAGCTGAATGCTCCAGTGGAAATGCTTATTTTCCTCGAATGTATCCTGCTAAGCATCCCAGAGGATGTGATACTGCTTGGTCTGTTTTGCCATTTTACATATAAAGAAGCTAAAGCAAGAGTCTGAATTGCTTTTTCAAATATGGGCATAAAACAAGTCATTGATTCAATGAAAGAAATTCAGCAACGATCTCTCACTATAAAGAGACTGTGTTGCTGAATTTTACCTTAAATTCTGCTACAGGCAGAGTGACTACAATTACTAATAAAATCAGGACACTTCAATAATGAAAGGGGACACTATAAATAATTAAAATCATATCATTTAAGAAATACTTATTGGGCGAAGTTATGGTGGTATATAGAAAACATTTTTTTTCCAAAAAAAAAAATTTTTTTAAAGTGAAACTTCTTCAAATTAAGATAATTATATGCAGGTACAAATTCCCTATGATGAATATGGTCATTATGTGTGGTAAACATGTACCAAGAGGAAAGACTGAAACAATTTTCTTCAAAGAAAACGTATCACTGTGACTCATGCAGACACGTGGCCACTCTGTTTATATGTGAGACCTCAAGGTGTTGCCTTGACCTCCAGCAAGAAAGAGAGGAGTCAGGGTCCGCAGGTGGGAGCAGAGCTGGACAGGGCTCGGAGGGGATTTCTGGAGACAGAATAGAGGACGATGAACCCAACGGAGCCCAATGGAAGTGCCCAGTGGAGAAAGAACAAAGCTGTCTGCTTCGAATGTATAGCTATAGCCAAAGAGATTTTTCAATAGGCCCCTCTGGAGTTACAGACTAAAATACTCAGACTGAGAGCGGGAGGCAAGCTAGGGTGGCCCTGGCATGACCTACAATTGACTTTAATAGCCATGGAAGCCATAGGGGCTATTATATACAAAGAAATCCACCATACTACGTATCTCAGTTATGTAGCCTGGGCAGACTCTAGATAAAAGTGATGTTTAGTGGCAAGGCAGGCACAATGACAACGCACTTTTAGAAAACTAGAAGTAAAAGAAAGTGGCTGTACAGCCACATACTAGGCATCAAAGTGATACGCTAGCTGAGAACTGAAGGTGATGATCTTCCAAGGACAGCTGTGAATGTTCTCCTACAGCTTCAGAGACACTCTCTGCCTGTAACGATCCCATTTCCACTTAGGCAATTCTGGCTGCCCTCTGCTGCAGTCCCCGTCCTCATCCTGACTGCAGCCACTGTCCCACTCTTCACAGGGGACCCTGTGCTTTCCTGTGGTTGCTGCCGAAACTGGCAGACAAAGGCACGAGCAGCAACCGTGAGAGGTGAGCTGCTGTGTGGGTGCCATGGAGCTGTGTTAATTAGAAGGACGAAACTGTCTTGGGGATAAGAAACGAGGAGCAAAGTGTATTCAACTGAGGAATTATGTTTAAAGTAGGCTAGAGGAATTGGAATTTTAAGAAAATGGGTTTACCACAAAGAGATGACAGGAGCAGAAGACAGGAGAAACCAGGTGAGGATGGATGGAAAAAACAATAAAAGTTACGGAGAACATGAAACTACCCACTTACATGCTTTACATGCATATTAGTTTTCTCACCTGTGACCAAGAAACTAGCTGAGAAGCCTGAAGTGATGTATTAATGATTCATTCAAAGACTACTCTTTCTAAAATAGCTAAATTTTCTAATACAGAGGACAGACTCCGAAAGGCCTTAATCTAGATTGAAGCAGATGTGTTTTACATGGTGCTTCAGGACATCCCTGGGATGATCCCTGGGAGATGCTTCAGGACATCCCTGGGAGATGATAAGCACGGTGCTGGAGAGGAGGCTGAGCCCCATGGAGCAGCAGAGTTAGAAATCTGGATTTCATATTTCTCCATTCTAAGAAAACCTCTAAGGCCTGCAGTGGGTGAACATCTGAAGCAATTAGAAAGGCAGACGAACAAGAAATAACACAAAGAAAGCAAACAAGGAACAGTGACAAGTTGGAATGTACACGTGTCCTAGGAGCAGAATCCAGAGAGTGACTCAGGAGGGAATGTCCAGTGGTATAAGTGCCTCCAGGGGAGTGGCAGAGACAGAAGACTAAGGAAATGCAGCTGAAATTTTGCACAGGCAGTGAACAAGCAGCACACAGCATACAAGCAGTGTATATGAGCACAATTTGAATAAAATGATCAAGGCAAGAGTCAAAATGCCTTCAAAAATGGCTAGAGTTTGTTTACAGAGAAGTGATGGAGATAATGACTGATGACCATTTTGAAAGAAAGCAAACTTTGACATTGCTTGCTTTGCAAGATCATCAAGGAAAAAGATGGAACAGGGCTGGTTTTGTTCTGAGATTTCTGCATACTAAGAGGAAGTGCCCACTGGAGAAAGAACAAATGAAGATTCATGACAGCAGTAAGACCACCAATTCCAGAAGACTTAGTAATAATAAGATCTAAGCTTTGTATGGTTTTTGTTGTGTCTCAGGCACTGTTCCATATGCCCAACACACAGCAGCCCATTTTATTCTCAAGATACTCTCAAGAGGTAAGGACCATTAAAAACCCTACTGTTAAGGGGAGCAGAAGGGCCTTGTTGAGGGTAAACGATGTGCCCAGTAACACCAACCAGGGAACCTTAGAAGAATGCACTGCAGTCAACAGAAGATTAAGACCTGTTGTTCACCTTCTATAGCCCCACAGGAGGAGGGACTCCAGACTGAGGAGTGACGTTCCTTGTGGTTCTGCACCGGGAAAGGTGCAAAGCTTTAAGTCTGCAGATGAGACCAGTCGGTAAAGCTGTAAGGTCAATTTGGGGAACAGTGCTAGGGTTTGGAGAAAGTTAATCTAGAAGGAAGATTCTGTTTTACATTTCCCTGAAAGAACTGTCTACTAAAAAAAAATTCTTGATAAATTAATATGTGATTAGTGCAATATCTACAACACAAGGTTTTTCAACATAGATACCAAAATGCATTGTTCCTCAGTCTGGAAAAGCATAAGCTAAATATGAATGAAAGGCCAAATTTATCCTTGTTCAGCAGTTCCAGAAAACATCAACAAAATATTAAAAGAATAAATTATTTCACATAATTGTTATCTATAAAATATAATCATAACCCTATCATAGATGATAATTTATAATAAAATGGTTGAATTATCAGAATTATTAACTAATAACTAAGTGGATTTCATAAATGCTATCATTAAATCATAGAGAATTTCAGATAATATAAAAGCTTTTTTAAAATTCATGCTTTCCCTGGTATACTGCCTTTTTTCAATATTAAATGTAAGGCACAACTAAGTCATTAAAATGCCACTCTCAACTTTGTTAGCAAAAAATTAATATTTTTAAAATTGCTTAATTCAGTTCTGGTCATCATAAACAATGTAAACCATGAAAAGCTAATTCTTCCTTATGTAATAGTGTTCATTTTTAAAAATGATTGTGTTTAGACTCGGTTTATGAACATTATTTCTTTAGAAAAAATGCTTCAGGGTCCAAGGAATTTTGATCAACTACACCTGGAATATGGCCTTGATTGATTTTGAATTATAAACTATTTTATTCGAAGTAGAGGATTTCCAAGACAAATGTTTTTAAACAAGATTTTCAGTTATACACAGACATAACTGAAGGTCCAGTTTTACAAGTCAGTTATCAAAGAAAATTTCCAGGGACTGAACATCTGTATTAGATAGGTTGTCCTTGTGATAAGACTCTAAGAGCAAGAGGCACTTATGAAGAAGCTCATAGAGTACTGTAACGGTTACTTTTCTCACTGCTGAGATGAAATATCCAACATCCACAGCTTAATGGCAAACTCATTTCAGCTCACAGTTTTACAAGCTTCAGTCCATATTTGGCTGTCTCCAAGGCAGGGTGGCATGGTAGGGGAGCATTAGAGAGCAGGAACAGTCCATGGTGGGGCAGGCAGGAGACAACAGCACCAAGCACAGCAAAGGAAAGCAGCAAGCTTACTTTTCCTTTCATGCTATCAAGGCTACAAGCCTTTTAGGTGGTGCCACTCACACTCAGGGTGGTACTTCCATTTCCACACCCAAAACTACGCTAAACCAATCAGTGGGTTGGTGTAGTTATCACATTCTTAATCTACATTCACACACTCTAGATCTAGCCACCTCCAAAACCCCCATCTATGAATGCATGAGGCTGGTAGGGTATCTAAACACAAGTCATAACAAGTATTGATTGCTTGCTCCTAAAAAAAAAAAATATGACTTCATTCCAAATCCAACTGTAAACAGATTTTCAGGAAAATCTTTGCTTCATACCTGTACTCACAAATGTACTGTATCTGTACATGTAAGTACATATGCTACACACTGAACACTTCACAACTCTTTACCTACCTAACTGCTATATATTGTGAGTCAAATGTACACTTTAAAACAAAATGCTAGTGTTATTTCACAGTACCTACAGTAACCCTAAGTATTTCTTTGCCCATTAACTATAATTGTAAGTACCTCCTCATCAAGTCACTATATTTTAAAGAGCTTTTTAAGACATAGAACTAAGACTAGAATACAAATTAGTGATGGAATCTTACAAAGTTTTGGGAAAGCCTGGCATTTCCAAATTGAGGTTAGAACATGAAACAGTGTGAAACAAAACAGGAAATGACTTTAAAAGAAAAAATAAAACTCATTACTTCTCAAGGGAATGTTTTAGTACAGACATTTCATATTCTTAATACACTAAATTTTTAATCTTTAAGTATTCTTAATCTGCATTTTCTGCAAATTTAAGTTTCAAAAGCTAAGCACAATGAAGGTTCACAGCACAGAGCAATTCCCGTTGCACAGAGAATTCTCTCACCTTGTTACACGCGATGTGGCTAAAGAGGGTGTGAGAGTTCTGCTCGTCATGCAGGGAGGAGGAGGACAAATGACCGAAGGGCCCTGGGCTAAGGCAGTCGGTGTGCGAGACGGTCTGTGGGCGCAGCAGAGACTTAGCAGGAGGATATAGTTTAGTCTGGTGTAAAGGATGGAGCGAAACAGGCGTGGGAGGGGCAGTCACGTCCTGGGAAGGAGAAAGGCACAGAGAGTGTGTTAGTGGACCAGCACAGCTTGACTTAGGTCTCTGACAGCGATGTCCCAGGACTGCTAACTAAGTAAGAGAGCTTCTATAGAACGCTGCCTTCCTAGTGTGTGGTTTGTCTCCTTTGGTAATTCCCATCAGTGCCCCACTTCCAGCTTCTTCCAAGAAGCAAAGGGAAATACTGGAAGGAATCTTCTGAAGGGAGCTAAGCTTGCCACTCTGGAAAATAATGAGGGAAGTGTATAAGGAAGAAAGAAGTCTCTCCAAAGAAACTGGCTAACCTTAGACAAGTTTCACTGTGGACACAAGTGACAGTGGAAATTATTTCAAGGGTGCTTCTAATTTGGTCTGGAAGCAACTGGAAGGCAAAGGGTAGGCCAGTTGACAGGGTGCTTTGCTGTGAGCAGAGGCAGTGCATTTAGCTCAAGGCACAGTAAATTACTGAGTTGAGTCTGGCAGGCCTTAGGGATCAGGAAGGAGCGAGCCTCGAAGAATGAGTAAGGCCTTTAATCCCAGGCTGTGATGTCTGGTGGAGACCAGGAGAGGCAGCCAACAAATGAGCTCTACAACAGAGAGGAGAGGCTGCCAGCCTTCCCTAAAATGGGACCCTAATATGAAAGGGGATGAATCTAAGATACCATGAGGAAGTAAGAGCTACTAACTGGGACCAGGAATTATGTACATGGAGCGAGGAAACCACAACTGTGAGAAGCCGTGAGCCTAGAAAGAAAAATTACATGAAGAGTCTAAAAGCACACACATCCCAAATCTACTGCTTCGGAATCTGCGGTGCTGCGTAGAGCTGTCTGGGAGATGCTGGTGCACACTGGAGTTCAAGTAGCTTGGCCTTCAACCCTCGCATTAACATTCAGGTCTGCCTTGGAGAGCTGCCTTCTCAGCTTCCTGAGGTTGTGGTTTATCTCCATGATGCCATGCAGAGAATAGGCATTTCCACTCATCAAGGAACAGCATATTTGACAAGGACACGCATGAATATTTTATATACTAGGTATGATCCGTGGACTTTATCACTACGCTGTAGGATTTCTGTCTCTCTGCCTTACTGCTGCACAGTGCCAGTCTGCACGCCATTGCTTGAGTCAGGAGCTGAGCGTGCAGCGTGCAGTGCTTGGATGAGCTGCCAGCTGCAGGGAGAGAGCACTTTCCTACCCTATGCATACGGTGCGTCTGCAGCCAATGGACAGCGTGATTCACATAAAGTTATCTGAAGAGATATGCACATCGTGTGTGTTATAAATTGGAACTAATCTAATGTCCAATGCTGAGAGAACGAGTCAAATACAATATATTTATGTAGTAGAATATGAGGAAGCTGTCAAGAAATGTTGTTTTTGAAAAAATAAAAAATAAATGCATTTATCTATGAAAGGACAGGGCTTTCACAGACTATAACACAACTTGTACAGTATCTCTGAAGTTTTACGTGCAAAGATGTAAATTCATGGTGATTACTCTAGAAAAAAACTCCGTAGGACATGAATTTTATGACATGAAGCCTGTTTTATTCACCTTTGTGACCTCAGAGCCAAGCACAAGGCAAGAGATAGTAAGTGATTAGTGCATTTATGTTAGAATTTTAAACGCACATGGTATTTACTGTAATGTATTCAAATATGTCTCTGGTTCATAAGCAATGAAGGAATATATCTTGCAGTATGTGGAACAGAAATTTAGTACAAAATTATACACATTGATTAAGATGACATTCAGCTAACAAGTAATTCAACTGTTAACACAGTATAATTATTATCTTTAAATGTAAGCAATATATTTCTTAAGTCGCTGATTAATTTTCTAAAATTTATGCTGAGTGTGTTTGCTATATCAAAAGATGTCCTTTTTATATGTTCAAGTAACAACAACCAAAAAAAAACCTTAAAAACTTGTTTTGAAAACTCTTTGGAAAATTTTAAGAAAACCAAAAATAATAATGCTAGAGGCTTAAAGTTTGCAGAACCAGAATCTTAAAGTTGTATACCTTGGAAAGGTAAGTAGCTGTGTCTTATTTCCACTAGTTTCCTGTTTTCTCTTCAAGCATTTCTTTTTTACAAATGCAAGTATATATATTTTTCATACACACACCACAAACATACATTTGCTATAAAAAGACAGCATTGTCTATATAACTGTATTTTATTTGTATTTGTTTAGTTCACAGTTTTGTAGTATTTCTTATCAGTAAATGAAAGCTATAGATTTACTCCCAAGACACATTGTACTAATTTTAGTTGTCATTCAGTGTATTCTCTTAGCTCTAAGTATACCACTCAAAATATCAAATCATCTAACACATTGATAAGTTGATCTTTTCCCTGCTAGCTAATACATTTTCATTTCTTTTTTGCTATTGTTTTGGGGTTTTTTTTTTTTTTTGTCTTCCTTTTTGGTCTATCTCTGGATAATATTTCTAATATTGTTAACCAATAGCCACGCTAATAGTCAATTTAAATGGAACACAGGTAATATTTGTGCACTGAAGATGGAGTTTTAGATTGAACTATACTGTCACTTTCTCTTCTCAATCACATATTTTATTATGTTATTAACTAATTAAATATTTACTCCATGTAAAAAGTGTTTCATATGAAATTAAATATCAAGCCGAAGACTAACAGTGTGAAGAAACCAGCGTTTTAATTGATAGGTGAGGGTGCTTAGGGAAAGGGGGCCTGACCTGCACTGGTGCGCGGTCCAGCTCGGGTTTTCCTGGGCAGTTCATGAACTCCTCCTCAGGATGTCAGGGGGCAAAGCTGCAGTGATCCAGGAGAGGACAGGAGACCTGCAGGCAGGAGTCAGGCGGGGCGTGCTCTATCCAGTGAGGAGGAAAGTGCTGAGCAGGGTGCACAGTCCTGTGTTCTGTACTTCTAAGTTCACTGTGGCCAGTAGACAGCTCTCAGTAGGGCAAATGTGAAAACTTGCCTGAGCCACTTTCTCCTTGCTGGGACAAAGTATCCCACACCCACAATTTCAAAGAGGAGAGGACTTTTTAGGCTCAGAGGTTTCATTGCACATTCGGCTGGCTCCATGGTGTGGTAGAAGACCAGATGGCAGGAAGGCTGTGCACGTCATGGTGCCAGAGAAGCAGAAAGAGAGGGGAGGGGAGGGGAGGGGAGAGGAAGGGAAGGGAAGGGAAGGGAAGGGAAGGGAAGGGATGGGAAGGGGCCCCTGGAGGGAACACACCCCTCAGTTCGCATCCCCAGGACCCCTGTCCCACCAGGCCCACCTCCAAACAGCACACCCGGCTATGGAGCTAGTTACTGATGATTCCAGCCACAGGTATTGTGGCCTCATGTTCTGATCACTTTCCAAAAGCCCTGCCTCTGGATGCGTGAGGGTCTGAGGGGAGGAACCTGGGATCTAACCTAACAATACTTCTGCAGGATCAGGTGGTGTCCTGGGTTTACCCAGGCAGATGGACAGGGAGGGAGAGAAATATTTTCTTAGAACTTGGACAGGCCAAAGAGAGAGAAGGGTTTTGGCCATGCTTATTCAAGTATCTCCAGGTTGACAATGCAGGACAAGGTGAAAAGATTCTTAAGAGTCCACAGTCTCAAGGCGTGTCATCCGATCTAGCTGGCTTCTAGTAAACATAGAAATCCAACTATTGCATTAATCTCAGCAACATGTGGGTTCTAAAATTTTCAACCTTACAGAAGCAGAGACTAGAATAGTAGTTTCCAGAGCCTACAGGAGGGAATAATGGGCAATATTGCTTGCAGGTTGTGTAGTTTCAGTGACTCCAGGTAAGTAAGTTCTGGAGACCTGATATGGAGCAATGTTACTATAATTATCAATACCATTCTGTCTGCTTAAATTTGATACGAAAGTGGCTTCTAAGTATTCTTACCACAAACTAATCAAGTTATTAACACCTCTATAAAGCTGAAGAAACACAAAATGCTGAAATTTATTTTCATTTTTCCTGTGCCCCAAGATTCACTGGGAAGCCAAATTTTCCATTTACAGATTGCAGAGAATTTTTGTTTTCTTAGTTTGTTATTAATTTATAATTTTTGTGATCAGAAAAATATTGGGTGCTCATTGCTACCTTAGCAATTATGGGTTTCCTTTTTTGGCCTAATACAGATTTTTTGTGAGGAATCCACAGATATTAAAAGAGTAGTTGTTTGTTTTGTTGAGGGGTTTCTGTGGGATATAGAGTGCAAAAATATAATATCAGATTTACTTTAGATGACCTGTTTTCACTTGTTTTTCCATTTTATCTATCATAAACTGAAAAAACAACCCAAGTATTTTACCAGTAACATATTTTTACTTGCTTATATTCCTGTCTCTTCTGTTTCTGCATTAATGGTGTTATATCTGGATGTTTGGGCACTCTAGTGATTATATTTTCCTTACACAATACATTATATCTTTAGCATTACAAGGGGTCTTACTTGTTTCAGTTAAGGAATTTCTGCCTGTTAGGAAGGTTAAAGCCCTTCCTTGCTATTCTCAGCTGATCTCCATACTGTATCAAAACTTTCAGGTTAGAGACTCATTGTGTCTGTTACCCACTCGGCAAGTCTTTTCCCTTCTTTGTCACTTATTTCCGTAGCACATGGATCCTTCCCAGACCGGATGTTTCTCAGCAGGTTACTGGGGGCAGGAGCCTGTGTGATCTCCCAGTCCCCAGGGTTTGGGCTACGGGTTGGCTGGCGCTTGCTCCCAGTGGGATGGTAAGGTCTCCACACGTAGGAGGGGTCTGTGTGCAGCTCCCCGCAGGAGCCAGGCTCCCTGAGTGCAATCTCCTCCATCCTCTTCCTCGGTGTATAGACAGCCTTGCTCCCCTGCTTCCCATGAGGAAACCAGGCCAGGGCATTTTCTGTCACCAGCACACATGCACACACACACACACACACACACACCTCGCAAGAAGAAGCCACCTGAGGTCTGCATGAACTCACATTGGAGGCCTTTGGAAGGTGACAGAATCATGGGCAACATGGCTGACTCGCTGTTACCCTCTGTCCCCAGCTCCTCCTTCGTCCTGCTGCTCCCTAGCCACCATGAGGCCAGCTCCTCTCCTCCGCCAGACCCTTGCCCGTCCAGCCTGCCTGGAGCTGGCCAACTATGAGCTCCAAACGTGAGCCCAAGTAAAACGCTCCTTTAAACTGCAGGTAATGGAGACTTTACCCCAGCCGATAGGGAAGTGACCAACACAATATATGAATCCTTTAATGCTTTGGTTTTTGAAGGAGGAACAGAGGTCATAACATAGTTTCATACATTCCTATCACTATCTAGAATCTAGCTAGCTGCCAGATAATATAGTTATTTTTGATAAAATGCTCTAAACCACATTTCACTCTTATGATTGTCTTCTTCAATATAAAAATATTTAGAATAAAATTATTTAAAAGTGTGATTTTTAAAAAGAAATTATGGCCTGGGATTTAGCTCAGTGGCTTAAGTGCCTGGCTGGCAAGCCTGAGGTTGTCAGTTCAATCCCCGGTACCAAAAAGAAAAAAAAAAGGAATTAACTATTTTTGTTGATTATAGTATCATAGCCTGCAAAAATTCAAGACAAGAACTTATGAGGCAAATAGTATCCTTGTTCATTAGAGAAAAATTAGCGAAGACATACACAGTGAATAAATTAGTTTAGCTCTGCTTAATTGACAGACACATCAGAAAATGAATGTTTACGGCCATGTCTGATGCATTCGCCACCCTAGACAAAGGCCACTGTACTCTGTGGTCAAGGTGAACTGCTGAACTTGCAAAGCTGTTTTCACTGCATCACCAAAGGCCCCTCTAAGGCTCTCTAGGCTCCTCCCACTAAAGCCTGCACTTCTGAGAGGCTCTTGTTCCCTCCCAGCATTTTAGTCGCCCCCTCTCCGTTGCTGCTTGGAAGTGAAAGGCAAACATCCACACCCCTCTGCAGGTGTCCCCTCTTCTCTGCCTGGACCCTGTGAGCACAAGTCAGCTGCTAACTCAGAATGCCCCTCAGCTCTGCCACTGCTGCTCTAACCTTAGCACATTGCCGGTAAAGCTACACTTCTTTGTGTAGCTTTGTGTACCACTTCTTTGTGGTAGCAATTGTTTTCACCTTTCTTTTGTTAACTGTGACTTAAAACAATTCAAAATGAGACTCACAGCATTTCTACTGCGGTTTCAACTTAAAGCAACACCCTGATAATAAAGCCAAGAACGGTTATAATGGATTCTTAACTGATGACTCCTGAATCCAAAGCTACGTCAATTTCTCACAAATACTGATCACCAAAAAAACTAGCAAGAAATAAAGATATAACTGTCTGCATATTATTAAGGTCAGGATAACACAAATGCAGTCTCTCAATGGCATAATTTCTTGTTTATAAGCCCCAATTTTGAAGAATTCATATGCATTTTTAAGTCAAAGGTAGTTAAAGCAACACACATTTAGAATCTTGATTTGAATCCAAACTTTGACCCTGTGAAGCATGAGAAAAGTCAGCATATGTTTAGCTATTTCAAATCCTTTTCACAAGAAAAAAATTTAATTAAAATGTAATTTTCAAGATAGACTAGATAATTTAGTGCTTCAAGAATATGGCTCCAGAGCAGATGGCAAGGCCAATAGGAATTATTAAATGGAAGACTCAAGGAAAAGAAAGAAGACACATTTCCTAATCACACAGCAGAGCAGGGTCAAAGACTGAGCTCTATGTCTCCTCATACACGCTTAATTTCTGCCTTACATTTTCCACCTGCATGTGCATAGGGGCAGGAAGAAGAGCAGTTTAAGTTGAAGAAGGAAGAAAATTACAGAAAAGCAGCTTCTAGGATTTTCCTCATGGAAAGCAGGAGGAGGAAAATAAGGGTCACCAACTGATGACTCTCGGTAGGAAGTCAACCTCTTTCTCCCAAAGTTATGGATTGTCAAGAAAACAGTAACAGTGGGCTCTTAAAACTGTCCTTCCACAGTGTCTGGAGTCTTTTCATAGTAACTGTGAGAAGCCACCCAACACTGTAGCCAAGATATGGAGCAACCTCGGTCACCGACGTGGGTGAATGGATGAAGACACGTGGTGTGTAGGCAACGGGATGTCAGACAATCTCGAAAAAGAAAAAGAAAGCCTGTCGTTCTCAGCAACGTAGACAAGCCAGGAGGACGTTATTATAAGTCAATAAATCAATTCCTGAATGAAACACGTGACACAATCTTACCTATGGGGTCTAAAATAGTCACGGAAATGGGGACCAGAACGGGGATGTCCGGGGACTGAGGTGTGGGGAAGTAGGAAGAGGGTGTCAAAGGGGACACGCTATTGGGTACAAGGTGACCGAGCTCGGGAGTCTGGTATACGGCAGTAAGTGACAAATGACACTGTGCTGTCTGCTGAAAATGTGCTGAAGAGTAGACCTCAGCGTGCTCACTCTTCCCACGACACAGCGTGACGACGTGTGCTGACGGGCTGGTGCGTAACCCAACAGCGGCGAGTGTTACACATGGCCAACACATCTCACGTCACACACTGCGTACCTTGAGTACATACAATTTCATTTGTCAAGTATACTTAAAGCTTAAGACTTTGGGAATTTTTTTATTAGTTAATTTTTATTAATTTTATTTAACTTTAATAAATCTTAATTTTATTAAATTTATTATTTAATAAATTTTTATTAAATTTAATTTTTATTAGTGTCTATTTGCAATACACAATAGTGATTCTCGTTTCAGGAAACTGATCATTTTCAGTCCCTTCATCCCATCTTCCTCACCTCCTGCCTCCTCCTGATCCCTGTTCCCTCTCCAAAATGTCCTCTTAAATACATATTAGCATATATCAAGATGGACTCCAGTAGAAATGGTGATTGTTCACCTCAGTTTTCTAGGATGAAACTGAAATTAGATGAGAACAAATTTTCCCCAAATTACACAGAGCCCCTGTTCCTTCCACCGAATTCCATCATCGTATCCTCGCTTTCTCAGGAAGCAGAGACGTCGAAGGCTGTGCCTAACCACTAAGGCAGTGTCCCCTAGTGGATGAGAAAACCTGCAGCAGGCCGGCAGCTTGCGCGCACGACGGAGTGGGCCTTGTGATGACCACACAGGTCATCACACAGGTGCAGGAAAGGCCGAGCAGCAGGAGGCAGAAACCGAGGCCTAGAATACGTGGCGTCACTAGGAGCCAGGGGACACTGTCCGCTGTGCTGCCTGGGGCGTCCCTCAGGCCTATCCCGGGCCGGGCACACAGGCTAGAAGGCTGAAAGGAGGGACGTGTGACGTGGAGAGCAACAGACCTCCCGTCTGCGGGGAGCCTCAGCCCCGCACCCAGCAGAGGTCCAGGGACAGCTGGCCAGCACACTGTCTGTCTCCTTCTCCACAGCCCTGCCCGGTCACTTCCGCCCCCCCAGCCAGCTCTGGGCTCCCTGCTTGTTGCTGTGCCCAGGTGAGACTGTGAAAGCAGCACTGCAAAGAGGAGAGAATGGCACTTCGTGTCTTGGGTTTTTCTTTTTTGTTTTTTGGGGGATGGCGGTTGTGGTTGTAGCTGTTTGTTTGAGTTTCAAAGTATTTTGGGGGAACCTATACCAAGGATACTGGTTTGAGAGAAAGATTTTGAGTTTCAAAAATCTACCAGCTCACGAGAGTGCAGATGTATGAACTGCACTTGGAGAAGGGCAGGAGATGGGATGGAAGGGACAGAGGGAACCAAGTGCAGCCAAGGCTGTGCGTGTGTGTGTGTGCGCGCGCGTGCACACCTGAGGAAGGTCCCGGCGCGCCACGTGTACACATGTCACACACACACAAGACTCAGCCCTGGGACGGCGCTGTGGTCAGCTGGAGAAGGAGATGTTAGGGAGGTTTATGAAACTAGGAGAAACGACAGAATTCGCAAGTTTCCTGAGTGCGGTCTCCCACTGAGCCCATAAAGGAGGAAGAAGGACTGTGGGTTTGCCCAAGTGGAAAGGGTCAGAAGAGAAAAAGAGAAAGAAGAACAGGGTGGAGGAGACCCTGACAAATGTCGTTTTGAGAATAAATGATTTCGAAGACTGGCTGGATTTTAAAAGTATTCAAGATTCTCCAAGTGTAAGACCTACTCCAAAATGGTAGTTCGGTTCCACTCAGTGGGCAAGTACGATCAGTTACTCAACAGTTTGCTTCCTGGCTGACTGATGCCCACACATAGCTGACCCACTGGGAGGAGAAAGGCTCTGCCACACAGACAGGCACAGCAAAGTGACCCCGTGCTCCTCTGGACTCTGGGTCACCCAGCACTCACTTCAGGAAATGCCTCGCCTTGGTTACAGCCCTGAAGAATCAAGCATCCTTCTGTCATCCCGATGTGACAGTTTGGAGCTGAGTGAGCCTGCGTACAAATCTCACTAGTTCCGCCCTGGCTCATTCTAAGAGCATCTGTGCATCTGTGAATTCACAATTGTGAAATTCTGAGCATATCGTGCAAGTAAGAGCTATGTTGTAGCCTTACAATGTACTGCAGAATTTTAAACTTCTTCATTAATTTAGGTGCGTCTAAGGCAGGGTTTACAGTATCCGTGGTAAAGTGATAATTACATTTGAGGAGTAACCTTCCAGGTTTCGTACGCTGAAGATTTGCTCTTTGTATCTATGTTTCTCGGGGCGGCTTGTCACCGTCTCACGTCGCCATGCAGAGCGAGATTTCAAATGTGAAAAATCCGAAGTTCATTACCAGGTGTACCACAGGGTCTCTCACGATTATAAGACAAGTGAATCCAAGTCCAAGTTTCTCCAGTACATGAAGAATACAGACATAAGAAGTCTAAAAACTAGGAACGGCCCATAAAGGCCTCTTCACTTCCACTGTGAGAAGTGTCTGCATTCCAGTGTTGGGCTGCCTATGTAGGCTTATCTTCAGGATATTTATACCAGAAATAGAAAGTCTGTCAATGCAAAAAGACCAAACAAATGTAACTTAAGTAGTAAATGCCAGGATCCTTTAAAAGTGTGCAGAATATGTAGATATTTATGTGAATTTTAAACAGTCTTCTGCATGCACACACAATAAATTTTAAAAGAAATTGTCTGTTTCCTGAGGGTACTTAGGGCCAGGGATTTAGCTCAGTGGCTTAAGCGCCTGCCTGGCAAGTGCGAGGTCATGAGTTCGATCCCTGGTACCAAAAAATAAAATAAAAATATTAAAAAATTAAAAAATTAAAATAAATAAATCCCTAAGGGTATTTATTTGTATAACAGTAATTATTCCAAAGAAATAGTGGCAATGAATGTTATTAATGATCTCTCAATATAAATGGGATGTGAATAGAAAGTAATACTGAAAGAAAGGAAGAAGTCAAAGAAACAAAACAAGATTTCCTACCCACACTAGCTCACACTGGGTGGGGGGGTGCAAGCACACACATACCTGCACACGCGATGGGGAAACCTTAAAATACATGGGGATAAGGGAGGAAAAAAAGATGGCAGACCTGTAGGTAGCAGGAGAGGGACCCTCTCTGAGAGAGACAGCTCAAATGCCAGAATAGAACACCCTGGAGAGACCCAAACAGAAAGAGATGGACTCCCACAACCCACGTAGAAACTAAAGTGCAAAACTGCTCGAATATGAGGTCCTGGGGCTACTATTAGTGAAGCCAAGATCAGCGAGCACGGCACCCTCCTCAAGCCGCCTGAATTCCTGCCCGAGCTGAACAAGCGATCCACACCAAAGCAACTGGCTTGAGCCGCCAGAGCGTGGAGCTGAACAGCCCTGCGTGCAGCTCGCCTGGAACTGCCCCGCACACGACCCACCCGGAGGCACCGTGAATTCGCACCACAGCCACACTGAAGTCGGAGGACAGGGAGCCCAGCAGTTCTCGGGGACCAGCATCAACACACGGTGAGTGATGGGAATAAGACCCTCCCACGGGAAACAGGAAACCGACTGGATGACATGTTGGAATTGGGCAGGACAGCCCTAACTCCATAGGAAGTGGCTTCAGTTGGTTGCTCCCCTTGCTGAGCGGATTGGTGGAATCTGCTTGGACTAGGCTGTGCCCCTGGAGGGGACCCAATGAGTTGCTACAAATTAATTCCCTGACATAGCTGCACACTGATGCAATGAAGGCCTGCAAAGGTTGACTAGCCTGGAGGGGAGGAGCCAGCACACACTGCCCGTGGGTGAACTCTAATCTCTGATAACCTATTGAAGAGGGCTAAAGCTCCTAGCCTGTGCCCTCTAGAGTAGCCTTAACCAACAAGAAAAGGGTCTGGGAATTACACTGTACACTTGTATGGAAGGAACCAAAAACATGACGAAAGGAAGAAATAAGAAAAAACCCCTAGCCCCCAACCCTGAGAACATTGATCCAGGAGAGGTAAATACAAAAGAGATTGAGGGCAGCAAAAATGCAACATCAAACACAGCGTTAGCGGACATAAAGAGATATCTTCAGGACCTCGTAAGCAGGACCAAAACTGAAATATTAATTCAAACTAAACAAGAGATAAGTAGATTAATAAAAGAAAGACTGGGCACCTCTCAAGAAGACACAGAAGAATGGAGGAACACAAAAGGAGAGAAAAATTTAATGAAGAATTCAGAAAAAACCTAGTATTCATGAAGCAAATTCAAAGAGATTATCAGGAAACTAAAGACTCCATAGAAAGCTGGAAAAACTGCTTGAAAGAAATCAAAGATAGACTATCAAAAATTGAACACAGGCTTGCAATGTGGGGTCATGAAAGGGAAGATCTCTTAAAAATAACAAGGGAGCAGGCAGTAAAGATACAAAGACTGGAAGATGATAAGAGGATCTATAACTTAAGAATAAAGTATGTGAATGAAGAAGCAGGAATCAAATCAGAGGGATTACAAAGGCTATTCACAGAAATTATTAAGGAAAAATTCCCAAGCATAGAAAAAAGAAATTATATGCAGATGTATAAAGCATACAGAACTCCAGCCACCTACAACCAAAACAGAGCTACACTCAGACACATAATAATCAAGATCCCAGACATTCAATATAAGAACAGAATATTAAAAGCCATCAGAGAAAAGAAACAGATCACCTATAAAGGAAAACCCATCAAAATCACAGCAGACTTCTCAACACAGACCATCAGGTCAAGAAGAGCTTGGAGTGAAGTAATTCAAGTGCTGAAGGAGAACAATCTCCAGCCTAGATTGATGTATCCTGCAAAACTCTCTCTAGAAATTAATGGAGAAAAAAGATGCTTCCATGACAAAGAGGAGCTAGGAGAATTTGTGACCACCAGTCCAACTCTACAAAAAATACTGAAGGACATTCTAGGGAGAGAGAACAAGAATACGAGCATTTCAGAAACAATGGCAGAAAGGCCTCAGTGAACAAGGCAGACAGTGGAGTGGAAGAGAAAAATAGACTATCAATGGCAGAAAAATAGAATAGCAGAAATGAGGCAGAGAAGATTGGCTATAATCTCTAGTATAGAGGGCCTCGAAATACTAATAGAGAGAAACACAGGCAGAGTAGATCAGGAGATAGGGTCCATTGAGATGCTCTATATAGGGAGGCAGTGGGACCCAAAACAAGCATTGCACCCCATGGGAGTGAAAGAAGAGGAATTGTATACAAAAGGGAGGCAGAGGATATTGTTAATTGGGCAACAAGATTTAAAATTTACATTATTCTCACCACTCTGCTTGGATGGATTACATGCTGTTCCAGTTTGTCTACTTATACTAGACTTGAGGACATGGTCAGCTATCCCAAAAATAAGAGGATATATTATGGTAATCATCCCTAATTTTCCTATCAACTTAATCTGAAGCCCTTTATAACTTATACTGTCTTATTATGACTGATCTTATTTGAATCTAGTTTGTTAGATAGCTACTTTGTATTGACCGATTTTATTTAAATCTGTTATGATGGATAGCATCAAGTCTAAGAGTATAGGCAACTACACTGAAGATGACAAGATTCACTAAGATACCCACTCTGGTTTGATTATTACTTGCTTTTGAAGTCTTATAATGTCTTCAATGCTTCATTTTTATTAATGTTCTTATACACTGCTGAGACATCATGGTAACCATTGTAGATCACCTTGTATTGCGGTTTTATGTGACTTTTTTGCCTCATGCTTTTCTAGGAATTGTTTTGTTTTATATTGCTTTATTTTGTTTTTCCCACTAATACAGAAATGATAGATATACATGTAGAGACTCATGCATGTGTAGAGCTTATAAACAGTTTATGAGAACCAACTATATAACACATGTTGAAATGAACAACTACTTTGAACAAAAAGAGACAGTACAATACCCAGTGCTGATTCCATAATGTCATGATGTGAAGTCCAGCAAAACTATCACTTTTTGTTCAAAGTGATTTTAGCTTGCTTTGCCTTGTTTAAGTTCAACACACATGAAGGTATGGACAACTGTTTTGAGGAGAATGAGAGACACTATGACAGCCACTCTTGGCTTCCCTAATGTCTGGTCTTGAAGACCTGAAATGCCCTCCTTGTCCTGCTCAAATCAATTCCATACTAGTTTGTTTCATGTGAATTTCATGCATGTGACAATATGGACAACTATTTGGAAGAAAACAAGAGTCAATATGATAGAGAGTGAATATCTCCGATAGTTTAGTTTTGAAATTTTTGTCTCTTACATTGCTTTCTTGTGATCCGCTTTGCTCTGTTA
>PVJX010000413.1:166630-266832 GCA_004027295.1 Dolichotis patagonum
TATTTGAGTGGGTAAGATGGATGACCATATTGCTGTTTTTGTCAGATCATGGAGCAGAACTGTTAACAGTCTCACTGTTTGAATGTCTACTTTACATGTTTTAACTTTGTAATTTGAACAACTATTTCCAAGAAGTCAGTATGTAATTTGTCAAGTAATAATTTCTTAGGTTTTTTTGTTGTTGTTCTTTTCCTTTTTTTGCTTGGAATTTTGTATTGTTGCTACCCTTTATTTTGTTTTGCTTTTTTTCTCTTTAAATAAAATTTTAAAAAAGTGTTACAATAAAAAATACATGGTGATGTGCTTGAGTCATTAGTTTGATCTAACAGCAGATTGGGACTTTTCACCTCTCCAAACCTATGACCCAAGTACTACTTGCGTTTCACCACCCTCCTTTTGAATCATTTAAGGACACATAACACATCAAGAAGGGCTCAGGCAGTATTTAAACAAATAAACATAGAATTTCACGTGGGCACCTTCACTTCAATAGCACCTCATACACTGCCCTCATTTTGCAGAAAATAATAAGCTCTAGTTCAAGAGACAAGTCTGCAACATGCATTTTAGGAGTTATGGCAGACTTCCTAAGGTTTTTCCTATTATACAATAGTCAGAACCTAAGCAGTACCAGTTAACATAAAATACTCCTGCCGGGAGTGAAGTTTTACGCTTCCCTAGTCACAGCAGTACACCGAAGAGATGTTCTACACCAGGGCCACTCGTCCCCAGCTGCCCCTGGGGCCCCTCACCCTGTGTCCGGGCAGCTTTCCTGGGTGTGGCGGGATACTCGGCAGCACTGTCCACCCCTAGCTCGTACAGGTCAGCAGCCCGCTCCCCCGCCAGGACGAACGTGCTATCTGAAGCACAGTCAGCCTCACTGAGAACGAGTAGTCTAGTCCAGTCTCTCCCTTTCACCGGTGGGGTCTGCATTTCACAAACGTGTTGGCTAAAGCTGGTTAACACACAGGCAAGAGCAGAATGCACCCTTCAGAGGGCTTTCTTTAAAAGAAAGACACTTTGGTTCTGCTGCAAATCAGAAAGAAGAAGGTCACTGAGTCCTGCTTACACATGTTTGCAACTGGAGAGCAGGAACCGGACAGACTACAGCCGCAGTGGACCAGTCCTTAAGCACAGGTAACTCCCAGAAGAGTGAGCTTCCGGCAGAGAAACGCCCCTCTGTTCTGAACACACCAAACACAGTAACTCTCACATGGCCTGGCTTTCATAGGGCAGATAAAATATCCTGATCCTCCACGTTGTACTAGGTAGAGATGACTGACAAGCTTGTTGCTACTGTTTATTTTCTTACTCACTGTAGTTGCCTATTTACAAGAAAAAGTAAGGTTGAAAATAATCTTAAGATTCATAAGGCAAGTTGATATCTGGATGCCTGAGCTATATAGTCAATTAAATTCATTACAGATGTCATTCTGGGAATTAGAACAGTATTTCTGAAAATTCTAAGAGCCTATCAATTTGCTTATCCCTGAGGCGTATCCGCCTATGAACTTACAAACTAACTACAGATCTTCATTTTCATGTAGTCTTTGAAACAGAAAAAACTGTAACTTTGCTTTTTAATACTGATTTCTTTTTTCTGCATATTTATTCCATGTAGTCTTTGAAACAGAAAAAACTGTATCTTTGCTTTTTAATACTGATTTCTTTTTTCTGCATATTTATTTTATAAATGACCTGTTTCACTAGCTTGATTCTTATTCTTCACAGCCTAGACTTCCATCTTTAGATTTTTTAAATAGAACACAAGACAATTTGCTAATCTGCTATGGTTGTTTCTCCTATGAATTCTTTGAGTTGCTCTCCTCATTATTTTTCTTGCCTAAATTATCTTCTTTAAGTTGCTTTTTTTCTTTCACAGAAAGGAGAAAGTTTCTAATTCTCTTCATATAATTCACCTTCAAACCGACATGTCTTGAGATATTTATAGTTCTCATTAAAGTCTATCTAATCTCACAGACATTTAAAGATATTTACCAATCTCGCCAATGATTATGAAATATGTGTGAAGCATTTCAGTTTTAGCATTCATACTCAGAAGTATCTGCCATTTTTATTATGTCTTCCTCTAAGCATTCCACCCTGATTGTTCTTCTCATGAGTCAAGGAAAATATTCAGGACAGAAAAACCATAAGCCCTTCACTGACTGCATTGCCAAGGTGATTTATTAATAAGATATTCCAAGTCATCCCAAAGCAGCACAAGAACTGAAGCTGTGAAGAGATGGAAAGAGGAGGATTATTGTGAACAGTGACGGGGTAAGAGCATCAGTTTAGCCCAAATGGGAGAAGCCTGCGCCCAAGACTTGCTCATTACCACGCACAGCTCCATTCGCAGAATTTACTCAAAGGGAACGCATCCTTTTCTTACCAGCAAATAAATTTCTTTAGCCTTCTAGTCTCTGAATAAGGTTTATTTTGGATTTTATTTAGTCACTGACTGATTTGGAAGGTGTGATACAAGGGATAGAACCCAGGGTCTTTGCACTCTTATTTTTATTTTGAAACAGGGTCTCACTAAGTAGCAAAACTGCCCAGCCTCCCAGAGTGCTAGCATCTAAGGTGTGCCTCCCAGCACCCCAGGTGTGCCTCCCAGAATCCCAGGTGTGCCTCCCAGCACCCCAGGTGTGCCTCCCAGCAGCCCAGGTGTGCCTCCCAGCACCCCAGGTGTGCCTCCCAGCATCCCAGGTGTGCTTCCCAGCAGCCCAGGTGTTCCTCCCAGAATCCCAGCTGTGCCTCCCAGAATCCCAGGAGTGCCTCTCTGTTATGGTTTATACATCGTGTCAACTTGAGGAGTCTAGAAGCTTAACTAAGTGACTTAGCATCCTGGGTTGTAGAGGACAAGCAGTTACTGTTCTAGGATACTGTTCACTGTATCACCTTGAGAAGGTCAGAACTTTAATTCCGCAGGTCCCTAGTTAGCAACATCCTCAGCCTGTGCAAGAGGAGTGCACAGACAGTGTGTGTGCTACACCCACCCAAGGGGAGCAGCCTGCATAGAATAAAAGGCAAATGAGGAGGGGCTGATTGCTGCTTCTTCCGGGGAGCTCCAGTCTTCGCCTTCACCTTGGACATCATCTCCTGGCTTCTGGCACAGACTGCTCGGCTTCTGCCTGGGGCCCCAGCGTTCATCCTAGATTCTTCAGAGTTCCACTGCAGACCCATCGCCCTGACACGGACTTGTACGGGACACTGCAGTGAGCTCCAGCCCCTGGGTCGCACCCTTCAGCCTCCAGCGTGCACCCTCAGCACACTCCCTCATCCGACTCCAGGGCTGACCATCGTAAGCCGACTTTGGAATTTCTTATGCAGTTGTATATCTTGTGTTATATCTGTTTCTCTAGTAAACCCTGATTGATACACCCTGATTAAAATGACGTTTAAAGAATTATTTGCTTTCTTTTGAAATGTTATTGTATAATACTTTTAGGATTAAAAACTGAGATGGGATTTGTAAATTCTATTTTAACAAGGCCTTGCTTTGAAAACACAAATTTATTCTGCATAAGAGTTTCAAAAGAGGGGCCAGGGATTTAGCTCCGCAGCCTAAGTGCCTGCCTGGCAAGTACAAGGTCATGAATTCGATCCCCACTCCCCCACAAGAAAAAAGAAGTATCAAAAGAAGGCAATGATCAATCCTCCCTGAGTAGAGATATGCAGGAATGTCATGAGTTAACATCATGGAAGGAGCTGCACAGAACTTTCCAACGTCCTCATTCCCCAGCTGACTGAGATGCTGACAGGCACCACAAATCCATTGACCCTTGTTAGACGATGAATGCTTTGGAAACCACTACAATAGCCAAGGCAAACAGGCTTTCCTTTTGGTTTGCTTTTCCGTACAGAAATTAAAGTCTCTAAGATGCTCACGTCCATATAAAGCAGGTGAAAGGGCAGGAAAAAAAAATGTCTCTCAGTAAGGTAGAAAACTACAACAAAAACCTGTGAAGCTTAGTACCAACCTTGATGTGTATACTAGGTTAGGAGAAAGTTAGTTTAAAAAAGAAAGAAGGAATGACAAACTTCTAAGTATGAAGAAGTGAGTCTACCTAGTTATATCCTTGAAAGAAAAAAGCAAAAACTGTTTCCAAAGAACAATTAAAACTACAAATAAAGATATTAAGCTATTGTGTTAATGACACAAAGTGCATAACCTGCAGATGAGAAATTGTCTATTGCCTCTTACATGGGGAAAGACAAGGGAGAAAGGAAAGAAGGGAGGGAGGGAGAGAAGGAGGAAAGAAGTGAAGGAGGTGGGAAGGGAGGAGAAGAAACACAAGGATTGCATTTACTTGAAAAACAGCCTGGTAAAACTTCAAGAAGCCAGATCTGATCTCAAGGCTTTCCAAAGAAATGGGACACTACAGGAAATCTCATTTGCTTCTTCTTTAAAACAATCCAGCAAGCCAATAAACAATTTCTAGACCTAAGAAGTTTCACTTATTTTACCTGAAAAATGTCACCTAGTAAAAGATGAGCAACGATAACATAGAGTTTTGGAATAAGGAATGAACCGACTTGGTTGAAAAACAAGCGCTTAAAGAGCTGTGTTCCTGTGCAGAGCCCTGGGGAGCAAGAGGCAGCGCTGTGCTTCCAGTCTTCAGGAAGGTGTGAGATGCTGACACCTGGGCTGTGGGTGGGAGGCCAGGACGCTGAGGGTCACTGCTGACACCTGGGCTGTGGGAGGCCAGGACGCTGAGGAGCAGGACTGAAAGCTATTTGATGAATCCTCAGATACAAATCGAAAGTCACTCACATAACCATCAAAATCGGGGTCAAAGAATTTGGCAGAGGAAAGAAGTAAGTTGGTTGCCTAAGAAAAAATTTCAGAAAAAAAAAAGACTAAAAAGATTACAGCGAAGGAAATCCCTTATAATTGTCCTTCTTTGTTCTCTGTGAGTGGTGTGGAGGGAGCTCTGTAAAGGGTCATTTAATACAAAACACGTTCTCTGCTGAAACAAACTACAAGGAAAATATAATGTAAGATAATCCAATATGCACTGAAAACAACTATTTCCCACAAAGTTGAAAACACAGACAAATATTTCTGGGAGGATTAGAAGAAACAGTAGTATTGCTCCTTTAATTCTATACAAATTCTTTTTTGTACAATCCTCAAAGACTATAAGAAAGTAATAAAATATGCCACATTGTGGGTTGAATTAGGAATTTATATAGAGAATATTTTACATAATAATTTATATAATTGAAGTTAGCAATTGCTTTTCTTAACAGGAAAATCATCTATGAAAACCATCACCTTTATCTAATTAGATACACAAAATGCTCAGAAAGTAATAAACGCATCTTATACCTCAGAAGTAGAATAAACTAAAAATAATTTCGCTCTTTGGTATTTTCATCTTCATCTGTGAACTGATTTTCTAAAAGCCCTATGCATTCTGGTCTGGATGCCCATTTGTCCAAACAATTCTATTAATTATTTTCCAACTCTGCCCTTAAATATGAATAGTAACATGTTTCTAAGCACATCATTTTAAAATTCCATATAGTGTGAAAATGTTTTGTAGTGACTCAGAAGGACCATAAATTGATACCATAATGGGTTGAACATAATTTCAGAAGAGCATAGCTTATTCAGAAGGGTTTCTGTTAAAAAGTTCATCTGCTACAAAATGATGCCATTTTCATGTAGAAGTTATTAAATAATAAGTCTCAATTACTTGATTATGCACTTGGTTCGAACTTTGCTTTTAGTGCTGAGAGGCTGTTTCCAGGCAAACGTTCTGTCCGTAATCATTCAAAATGATTCAGCTGTCTTTTTCGGAGCTACGATAAATATATCTGTCAAGTCTCATCATCTTTAGCATCTAACATTTTGTAACCAAGTTTTGAAATCACATTTTAGGGCAGTAAATCTGCTAGGGAAAATTGGCTGAGCCATCCCATCCAACATCTTCTGTCATGTGGGGACTGACCCAGCACACACAGCTTACCACATGGGAGCTACTGGAATTCAGCCCAACCGTTCTACTATAATGGGTGAGGGAGAGGAACCAAGTTTGGACCCGTCCCATTTACTCTGAGGCAGATGTGTACCTAGAACACAGCAGTAACTAGAGCTGAGCTTGGATACGCTCTCTTTAACTGAGGTTCTGATGCAGTAGTAATGCTGAGATCACAAATTATTATTATTTATATTTTTACAACTCAGTATCCATATTTGTGAGCTGTCTTTGACATCTTCTTCCATTGTAGATTCTGGAAATAATTAAATGGGAGCTATTTGATACTGTGGTATGCAATTTCCTAGGCATGTGGGGGCCCAGGGTTCCCCCATGATCTTCCCTTCTAGACAAGGTCAATGAATAAGATTTGAGCCTTTACAATTCTCTTCTAAGTAGTATGTTAGACATCTTTCAGTTCTTCCTGTCTGCAGTCTCGTTATATACCCCGCTCAGTGAGGAGACAAGCAAATAAGCTATTTGAAAGAAAATATTAGTAAGATTCTATCTATGGCCTTTTATCATAATATTAGCAAATCAAGTGATAGCTTCAAAAATTATCTTAAAATAAATAGGTATATGTTGTAACATCAACAGAGTTTTAAATCTGTAGAATCAGGAACTACAATGACAAGAAATAGAATTTCCTGCACTTGAAAATGCTATTCATCATTCCATAAGAGAATAAATGATGATAAATTAGTCAACTTGATATCTGGAAGAATATTTGTTTAAAATAAACTGCACAAATTTAAAGATATATGAGAGAATTAAATCATTGTAAGTTACATCATATTTTGAGGAATATAACTTACATGGATAATAAAGGAAATTTATTTTAACTATTGGCAGTTTGTTTTTCAAATAAACACTGGATTATTTTTATAAGCTTTTTAAAGTGATGCTGTGCTGTCTAAAACACCACAATAAGCTTCTGGAATATCAGTACTATGCAAGCAACAGATACATCATAAGTGTTTCACTGATGATGAACAAGAATTTTTATTTCTGTTATTTGTCAATTGATGAAGACAATGTATATATTAGTAAGATGTCTCTAATTTAATATGAGGACTGTGCTTTGTTCCGTGAAAGCCCCTAAGTGCGTTCTTATCAAAAATCATAGCAGTCTCACAAAACATATAAAAATGGGAAATATTTTCATCCCCATTTCAATTGATTGATTGATTGATTGATTGACTGACTGATTTAGAGACATCATGAGTAGGTTTTCCAGGCTAGTTTTCAACTCATGAACTCAAGTGATCCTCCTGCCTCAGCTTCCTGAGTACCTGGGGCTAGAGGGATACATCACTATAGTTCACTTCATCTCCATTTTATAAATAAAATACATAGCAAGTTGGGAGAACATATTCATAATGAACTTCTTAAAGAATACCAGGGATTTAAGATCTGTCAAGGTTAATGTTATGGATTGAGAACTGGTGGTCAACTTAACGCCAGCTGGATTACATCAGCGTGGCGCTGAGCAGAGATGTTTCACCTGAGGAAAGTTGCCAGCATAAATGAAGATGTGGAGAAGGTGCATTGAGAACGTTAAGGCGTTGTGGTGTTGAGACGTTGAGGTGTTGTGGGTTTTCCCACATGTTGCTGTTTGAGCCATTAGGTTCTCCTGGAGAAGCTCTGGTTCTCACACCGAGCATTGCTTCCTGGCTCCGGAGGGGAAGACGTGTGCGCTTGGTCTCCAGGATGAACTCGTCACACTGGCTTCCTGCATGTACTCAACTATGCTTGTCATCAGAGGAGCTAGGGGCCTCCGTGTCACTGAGGATGGCTGTGGTGCTTTTCAGCACAGCCCTGGTCTTTGTTGTGAGTGTGACTTCTCGGCTCCAGCACAGAACCCTCAACCTATCAGCACAGCTCCTTCACCCTGCTGGCACAGACTTTCTAGTTTCCACCACTGAGCATTGGGCCTTCCTGGCACGGACCATAAAAGAGACTGGCGTGAGTCCTTCTTGTGGGCTCTAGACCTCCAGTTGGACTCATGGGAGGCATTGTCATGAGCTCTGGGTCTTTATCTGGGCTCATGTGGGACAATGCTGTGGGATTTAGGCCTTTGACTAAATATTCTAAGTCTTTGGTGTTGTGAATAGATTTCCTGCATTTTCTTGTGTTAACTCTGGGTGACCATCATAAAAATAATATTATGAACTCCATGTCCTAATTCTAATTGTTCTGTGTATAACCCCTGTGTATAACCTCTGTGTATACGACAGTTAATAACAAGATAATTCAAATTTTAAAGTTTAAATGATTTCTGATCAGAACACTTCATTTTATACACTGAAATCTGAAGAAATGAAACAACATGCCCAGATTCAAACACAGGTAAAATAGTCCTTGTGCTGCACAACTATGAATGTAATTCATATTTTCCTGAATGCTGTTATAATTAAAATTTTGAAAGGAGCATATCACCTTTAGTTTCCTTCACAAATCTGTTTTATTGCAGATTATGATATGTGATCATTTTGCATGTCCTGATTTTAGTAAGAAATGGTTCTGGATTTTATATATTGCTCATCCAAATACCTTGCATCATGTATATCTTATATAGCTTGCGTGGCGTAATAATGCTTCAGATATAAAATGTATAACCCATTCCTATTTATTGCATTTTAATAAGATAAAGATGTAAAATTTTACTTTAATATCACTTATGACAATATGCAATATTGTCATATTTTTCCAGATCTCTTAAAAGCCCAACATACAGCATTTTATAAAGGAACACAGAATACATTTTTGTACACACAGGAAATGACAAGCAAGCATTTAAGTGACTTGAGCCCTATGCCATTACTGGTTCTGCTCCGTCTAGGTGACTGTACTGCTAACATGATTCTAAGGACCTTTGTCAATTATGATACACCAAAGCTAAAACCCTTCATGTCTTCCAATAAAAGCAGCATTTTAAAATTGAAGATGTGGTATTTATCGGACCCATAAAACTTGTGATTTGATAAGAGATTAATCATAGACATTAATGTCAGTCCCCCAAACAATCCTACATAAGGTACACATTTTTCAGAAAAAAAAAGAGCATTCAGATCCTTAAAAATATCATCCTGGAACTGTGTAAGAACTTTTATTTCTTATACCAAAATCATCTTTTATTACCAAAGATATCCTAATCAATACATGTTTTCTTGCATATAGTTTATTAATAGGGACATTTATAGTTTATAAAGTCATTTTTCAAAATATTAGGAATATGCTCACCTGTTCAGAAAAGAGGCCACTGTTATCATCCAGATATTTACTGAAAGGATTGGGCTCGTAGATCTCTTCTTCTTCTTTCTTCAGCAATATTTTGGATTTTATAGGTACTGGGCGAATTACTCCAGGCTTTGTCTTCATGAATTGCAAGTTTTTTAAAAAAAAAAATAAAGAAACAAGAATGTTATTAAAATGAATAAATATGAGCATTCTTAGGTTATTCAAATGTTCTCACAAAAATGTGTTTTTAAAATTTTAATAAGATTTTACAATTGTATAAAACAGCTGGAAATAAAGTGATTTTAACTAATATAATTCCAGTGTGAACTCAATTACAATAATTATTAACTAATTATAACCAGCTAATTGCTTTATGATGACAACAATCAAGTTATAAAGATGCAACATTGGGTAGGATTTCATCGACAGCACCATAACATAATTAAATTTATTACCATGACAGTCGAAACGCAAAAATCCCTTCATTTATATTGCCAAATTCTTCTGCCACGGACACAGCATTGGTCAGTGACACCATTTAATGAGTGTTTGCTGGCAGGCGCCCTGAGTCCTGCAGCTTTCCAGCAAACATGTGACAATTTTCCTGCTGTGAAAACCATTCCCATGCCCCACATCCACAGTGCTGGACCTCAGAAGTCACATCCAAATTACAATGGTCGGAACTGGGGTGAGCAGCATGTGGACTCTCACTCCCCAAAATGGGTTCAGACATGTGGTTACTCCAGTTACTTTGGGAGATTGAAATTTAATGTCAACAGCTCATTGTGAGGCCCTTGATTCAACTTAAAACGCAGGTCTACGGAGCTCAAGAAGGTCAGAAAGCACATGGACAGACAGGCTTCTACCTTTCCAGAACTGAACCCCAATACTTGGGCCTCCTTAGCTTCCTGTCCTGAGGTTCCCTAAGACTTTCTTTTTCTTATAAGCTAGATTCCCCTTTTTTTCTAACTAAAGTTTACTTCTGTAGCTCACAATCAAAAGAGTTTTAGCTAATACATCAGTCAGTCAAGACTCTTAAATTTGTGCTCAGGACTCTTTTGACAAAAACAGGAAAAAAAGCTCTAGTTTGCGACAATTTTAGAACGATGTTTCACAGACTCTCAAATCTTGTATCACTGCACAATGCCACAAAATGACTGGTAAGTCTCCAAAATCCACCCCCCCAAATTCAATACAAAGTTGTGACACTTTCTGTCTAAACGTTTTGCTGCGATCATTCTTCTCAATCCCATTTCCTTTTGGCAAAAAGCAAATTAGCTCTTAGTCAATTCTCATGTTCACAAAGTTATATCTTCGGGGACCACATTTATCTTGCCACCGTATGGCGCACCAGATATATTTTGAGTCTTGAATAAATATTGCTCCACAATACTTTTTTCAATTGATATTTTCTTTTATGCATATGCCAACAGGGAAAATTGAGAAAAATCTCTTCCTTCCCCAGGCTGAAAAATATCTCCTACTTAAGAAACCTTGATTTCTCTCAAGAGAAGAAAAATGAGCCAGTAATACCCAGTTAAGTGTGAAGTCATCAAATATACATATACATATATTATGTATATACATAATACATACATACATACACACACATGTGTGTATATATATATATACAATGGTCGGAACTGGGGTGAGAGAGAGAGAGAGAAACGTCCCTCCAATAAATGCAGCACAAGAATAAAACCCAGGCAGTTACTGATTTCTACAACCACCCAGAATAAGGGAACTATTTGATATCTTGGCCACGATCCTAAGTTGTGAGACTTCCTGTCTCTCTTTTCACTTTGATTATCTGCCTAATTTTTCTTTCCTTCTGCTCCTACTTCTCCATCTTCTCCTCTATACTGCTCTGTCAAATCAGTAACATACTCAGTACCTACAAAACACTAAAGCCAACACAGAATTTTGGTGACTAAGTGAGGTGTCAGAATGCACCACTATCCATATTGAAGGATGCAATCGTGGATGAGAAAGAAGAAATCTGACCACCATTGCTTGATAGCAATGGAATAGCACGGAATCCGGCCACTGGAGAGGTAAACTGCCCGGCCCTGTATCATTAGCAGACGCATCTTCAGCTGCACCGGCTGCAGCCCTTCACTGAGATCCGTCTTGTGGTCAGCACCACTTGGGGTGGGATCTAAAATAAATCAGTCATCTATCAGCTGTGTGTCAAGCGCGTTCAGGATCAGAATCGAGTACTGATGTTCCATGTTTCTTTTCCTGCCAGCTTTTTGCTCCTTAGTTGCTATAAGTTTCCTAGGTTTTTATACTGCTGGATGATAATTTTACATTATTTCCTCTACCAGATTTTCTGTTTTTTACTTAGAACCTGTGCACCATTCCTGGTCTAGTGGAAGTCTTCCTCATTTTCCTATGCTTACTCAATCTTCACGTGGTTGTCTCATTATTTAATTGTATCTGTTGCCTCCTTTCTTTTTTTTTTAGTTTTATTTAGAAAGAAAAAAACAAACAAACAAAACAGAAAAAAGGGTAGCAACAATACAAAATTCCAAAGGAAAAAAAGAAAAGAACAACAACAAAAAAACCACTAAAAAATCACTAGTTGATAAATTACATACTGTCACTTTGGAAATAGTTGTTCAAGTTACAAAATTAAAGCATACAAAGTAGACATTCAAACAGTGAGACTATTAACAGTTCTGCTCAACAATCTAACAAAAACAGTGTTTGTTTCTACCCCTTAACTTATTGAGGGGGTGGTTAGGATTTCAAAGTCATGGACTCCACCTCTAGGCAAAAAAGGTCTAGATGCAGTTTGCCTTTGGCAGTGTTACCATGTCTCTCCCTACAACTCTTAACCGTAGCCTCTGAACTCAGCTGGCTCTCTGAATCCATCAAGGTGGAAATCTAACCCTAGTGCTGTGCAGACCTCACTCAGCCCTACAAACCACAATGCACAGTGCCCTTGCCACTCCACCTGTCCAGAACAGACTCAAAACCCTGAGGACCTTCTGCAGACAATGCCACCATCACCATTCCAAAAGACCAGATTCTATGTCCTCACTATATGGGATCAACAGGTACACCCAGTATTTTAGACAGAGTCTCATCCTTTTCTATAAACTCTGTGAAAGGTTCAAAGACTACGAAACACATATCAGGGTCAAGGTGCTAACATGTGAAGCCAAGATGTAAATCCTCATCTGACCTTATCATCAAGCATCTGAGTTTAATTGGTCTGTACCAAAGTGAGAGAGAGAGAATTTAGAAACATGGTATCATTTTTAAATACCCACCTATCTATAGCTTTTCTTCTCAATCAATAGCAAAGCATTAGACTTTTTATGTTTATTTTATTTTATTCCTTTTATTCACTGCCCCTGTTTGTTTCCATGGCCACATCTTTGATTTTGACCATGGTTGCTTCATCCAATGGCATTTAATTTTTAGTTTCTCCAAGCTTCCTAAATATTCCCAGAAGACTGTAGAATTCAATTTTTCAGGTCCTGACATATATGCATCCATACATCCACTATTCTCCCTCTACACACACACACACGCATGTGCACAACTCATGCTCCCGCTGCCTTACAAAGACTGATACCCAAGGCATCAAAATTTACATTACTGATGTCTCTCTGGATTTGGTTAATGACCCACTCCCAAAAAACAGCATGATATTGTTAGGAGACAAGAACCAAGGTCATATATTTAGTTATTGAAACAGAGTGTACTGTGAAACCTTGGAAAAGCCATTCAGCATGCTAAAGGGTTATAATTCTAATCCATGATTATATCCTTTAATAATGGATAACGGTACATTCACCACTTTCTTCCTGCACCTTCAGGAATTGCACTACAGTGTGAATGGAATTACGATGTATGGCTTATTACACATATCAAATCCATCATCCAAATAGGAGGCTCAAAGAGCAGTTCAGAGAGTCTGCAGAATGTACTGCACATATGACCAAGGGCTGTCACTGCTGGCCTGTTTCAGGCCCTTTCAGATTACTAGCTCACTGCCTTTCTGTTCTTCTCAATACACGGTTCGTCAGGATCAGATGGCTGTGCATTCTACATTTCCTAAAGATTAAACTACAACACAAAGTGAACCAAGGGCTCTGTACGAGCAAAGCATCTGCTAGCACCTGGCCACTCGGAGTGCGATCTGCAGACCAGCACTATGTTAACCGACAACCTGCTGGATGTGGCAGATCTTAAGCCCCATCCTTGACCTAATGAATTAGGATCTGCACTTGAACAAATCCTTAGGTAATTCGCTTGCACATTAAAAAGTAAAAGGCACTAGACTAAAATTTACCCTATTACAATGTACTATTCAGTTAAAGGCACATTTTTCTCGGTCTATTCTCTATTTTATTTAGTACTCTTGTCTCCAGGTATAAGGGAGGCTTTAGAAGAGATGTCCTTCATGAATTCCTAATCTGTGTCGTATTTTTGCTCTTGGTTGCCTGTTATCTTTGAACTTCAAGTAGAAGTTCTTTTGAAGAATTTCTTTAATTTTGGCAAATCTGATTTGGTAAGTCTTGATAGATAAGTAGATAAAAAGGAAATTGGATTAATCAAGTTACAGGAGTCTATAAAAATGAGCAGTGTTAAGATTTCCATTGTCCATTACTATCACAACTAAACTAGCCCAAAGTCATTATCATTTACTTTAATCTTTAGCAGGGGTGCACTCATGACAAGTAGGCACAAGTGTCATAGCAATGATGTCATGCAAAGCAATTCGGAAATTTTCTTTCTAGCCTAAATTGATTTCTTTTAAAATGGACTTACTTTTATAGTTAGTAGAAAGGGCACAGAAAAAACAGTAAGAAGATTCTCCAAATGGAAAATACCAGTGCATCATGTTGAACGTATGGAGAATTAGTTTATCCCGAGTGAAAGATGTTTGTAAAGTGCACCTTCTTTTTGCAGTTCTGAAGCACACATCTATGAGACGCTCTCTGGAGACGTTTTGCCAGTTGAGAACTAGTCCAGAGCAAAAATCTATAGTATCTACAGAGACGAGCATGAGCTAAGTCTTGTCCCCCCAGGGCTCATACCCTAGTTGAGTAAACCACAGAACTACTGTGAAAGTCCCATCATATCCCTCAACTCCTAAGTGACGTCATTCAGTTCCAGGTCATACCATGTCAACTGGATTCTCAACACTCTCCATCACTCCTTCTCACTCCGAATAAAGTCCCTAACCCTTTCAATGCCTGGAAAGCAAGGCCCACCTGATGCCACATGGGCTGATTTCTCCTTCAGCCAGTCTCCTGGGCCCCAATCTTATCCCCTAGTACTATTCCATCCACACCCCACTTTCCCCCGTGGTGTGCTCTACTCCAGGCACTTGTCCTTGCTCTTCCCTAAGTCTGGAACTTGTTTCCTCCTTCTAGATCTCCCTTTTGTATTTCTTCATGTCTCTGCTCTAACATCACCTTGTCAGACAGTCCCAAACACCCCTTTATCTGCCTTCTTTTGTAGCTTTACCACTCTTTGATACCTGTTCATGTGTTTGTTGTCTTGCTCTCTCCTTGAGAACATAAGGTCTATAATGCCAGAGTTTTGTTGCACATATGCTTTAATCTCTGACACCTAAAACGGTGTCTGGTGCCTATCTGATTTTAACAGCTCTTTGCAGAATGAATAAAGCAATTGATAGATGCAAGCCTAGTAAGCTGCTTATAACCAAACGACGAGGCCGAAAGAGGTGCTGATTGACTGCTAGGAGTCTCCAGTCACTCTTCCTGGATTTGTCAACCTCTTGCTCACAGTATGGCCCAAGAATAAGGAACTTCCCAAGACAGAAGTTTCCCTTCACAGAGACAAGAGAGGGAGAACGAAGTTCTCATCTTAGAGGGCTACAGAAAGTTAAGCCCAGGGCCATTTCTTGAAAGGATTTTAATCTCCATTTAAAAAAAAAGTGATGCTGTCCTCCCTCTGTTTGCTCATGATGATGAGCAGTAAAACTCTTAGCTCAAAAAAGGATTCCATGTCTTTTGAGCATTCCAGAGTGAGAAGTAGGATGCAGCAGAAGGAGTCACCTCTGATTCTATAATACCTCTTGGAGGAGAAAATGTCCAAGAAGTTACCCCAAGGGCTGAGTGGCTGGTATAGAAGACCACTTACAGGGCTCTCCTTGAATGCGGAACAATTAACTGCAAATAGTTAAACAGGACCCTGTCTCCATGGATCGATATGTACAGAGCTGGCTAAGCTATTTCCTTTTCCCTTCAACTGGCTCTCAGCGATGTAAACTGGGCTACCTGAGGTACTGATGTGTCATCTTTGAAGCCAGCCAGTGGTTTCCTGTTTCCTCTCCTTGTGTCTCTCTATAAACAGTTGGTCACAGTGGGGTGGCAGAGCCACATAGCTCCAGCAATGTCAAGTGGGTTCGAACCTCAAGATGACAGGCTATGATTCCCCAGGGCACAAAAGTTTACTATCAGAAACTGAAGCAACAGCCTCCTAAACATTCAAATGCTGCCCCAATTGAGTTATGCAGACTGGTCCTTTTCTCTGCATATGGCGGAGGTGATTGCTGACCTCTTAGCTAAGGCCTGGCTCACAGATTCACATAATTCCTGCCATTCTCACAACTGCTATCCTGCAGCAACTCCCTTCTTCACAAGTTAATAAATTCTGGGTGAGGCCCTGGGTCATGGTCTTTGTTCCGTGACCTCACCTGGACTGGACTCACGACTCCTTGGCTGCCAAAAACTGTAAGTATGTCTTAGTGTCTTTATTCTTGCCATGGGTGCCACTGGAGGTGGTAGACTGGACTTAACTCACCAGGATTCCAATAATGTTTCCATGGGATTCCAAATATAAATTTCCCAGACCTCGAAGAGGACGAGAAAAGGGGTTACAATAGCTGGTTTCCTACTATTCATTCATGTTTATAGTCTATCACATACACACTGCTTCTAACAGGAACTGTAAAAAGACATTTTTCATCCTTGAGAATTCATAATTCTATGACAGTAAGTTGGTACTGCCTCTGGCTAGAGACCCAAACTGCAGATTAACAGCCAGCACTGACATCATGAATCTTTTACCAATACTTAAAATTACAGCTTCTCAGAGCAACACCTTTCTTAAATTAGCAACTTCAACGAATGGAATCATGTGTTTTAATTGCTTTTGACTACAGCAGTAAGCTCTAAGGAGAAGTAGTAGGGAGAAAATAAGACAGTGTCATAGTTTTCAAGACTTCATTGCCTCATCTCTCCATTTTGAAAGATAAGATGTATGAAAAAACAGTAAGGAATAAGAAAACAGCACACAATGAAGGCTTTAAGTCTTGCTAGAAATTCCACTCTGATAGACCTGGAGTTTGTGGAAGCACTGTAATTGTGTCTGTTGTGTCTCCATTCACCAGTGATTTTAACTTTCTGTGGCAAAAAGGTTTCTACCTGATAAGATTGTAGACAAAACCAATACGGTCTAAGTTATATAAGTGATTCACTAATTCCATTAATAAATAATTATTGGCTCTCATTGTTCTTTAAAATTAACAGTATAATATACTTGAATCAATTACTTAAATTTCTCTTCAAACAAATACTATAAAGCTAAAAAAAAAAAAAACTACAGCGCAGGGTAAAACTCTCAAGACTGAAAAAAAAAGACTTGTATTCCATTCATTATCACAGGACTACTGAATTAACATTATCAATATATGAAGTTTTTTCAAAGTGATGATAAAAATCTAAAGACATAATAAGTGTGACAGAATTTTGTTAAGAAAAAATACACAAAGAAAATTTGAAAGCAAAAAATATATAGTAATAATCTTATATATATATGTATATATGAATATATATATATATATATATATATATATGAAAGAGACAGATTGATTATTTGAAAGTATGGGCTGTGACTGTAAATGAACCAGACTCTCTAGCAAAGCATTTACTGGATATCTTTTTCCACAAATTTTTGTAATTACCATCACAGTTATATAAACATGCATAGGATTTCAGTCTTTATAAGCCATATTTCATAGCTCCTGAAACGTTTTGAAGAACGTGCATAAAAACATCAACAGATAGAAAGATTCCAATGATTTGAGAAAACTTAAAGGCATGACACAAACCTGAGGAGATGTGCGTGATAAACACGGTAACTCTTAAGTACATTGTGTCAAGGAAAAACTGGTCAAGGAGAAACCGCCTTTGAGCTGGATGAAGACACCAGCTCCACACAAAAGCTTCCAGGGTGGTGTTGCCAAGCAGCAGCCTGCAGGGCTCTCTGGAGGATGAGTCACACAGGACACATCGCTGGCCCTCAGGACAAGGAGCAAAGGAGGGGAGGGTGGCTGGGCCAATAAATTACCTCTTGGTTTTTCCTCTATATAGTCGTGCGGCTTATTTTCTTAAATCAACTGTGGTCTCCTCTCTAGGCTCAGTATCCCTTCCAGGACAACAAGGAATGTTTTGTAATGACATGAAGTTTAAAAGGCAAAAGCTAAATGTCAGATAAACCAGGTTCCCTGGTGCTGAGGAAGAGCAGGGCTTGATTCCCAGCTCAGAGCCAAGAAGGCCACAGCCCTGCACTAACAGTGATGAGAAGAGAAGCTGTGTGAAGGTTAATCGGGAGCTGGATTGACCCTGTCCACACGCCAGCAGAGCAGGTGTAAAGCCTTTCCCTCTGGCTGATCTGGTCCCGTCTCCTTTCTGTAAGTAATGCCACATGTAGGTTTCCAGTGAAAGTGTTCCTCCCAGACAGATCCACCCTCCCAACAGCCCCAGGCTTTTCTTATTGTCTTGGTTACTTTTTTCTCGTTGTTGAGACAAAATACCTGACGCCCAGCATGGAGAAAAGGTTTATTTCTTACAGTTTTTTGGAGGTTTCGGTCCATACTCAGCTGGTTCCATGGCAGGGTGGTGTGGCTGAGGGGCAGCTATTCATGGCAGCTACAAGTGGCAACCCCAACAGAGCAAAGGAGAGCTAGACACACCTTCTTCCTGCCATTACACCATATGCAGGCTCCACCCCTGGGCGTGAGAGTAACACTCACAACACCACTCCGAACGCTAGCTAGATTTGGCCAAGTCCATGATTGCATGAGGTTTGCGGGGAGGCACTGACATAAAGCATGACACTTACACCCTCTCAGTTGTTTAAATTAAATTACACCGGCTGTTCACGGAGAGCCACATGAAATGAGGATGAGCACACTGATCTCAAATGACCCATGAAACTCTGGGAACTCCACATATAGCTGCTCACACCAGGATTCAGAGGTGCGCAGGACAACGTCCTCCCGATACAGGACCGTGTGGACAACGTCTCATGTTGTGATGTGTGAGCCTCACAAGCTCTCTGGGTTGACAGAGCAGTGAGCCAACCTCTGCTTTGTAGCTAGGAAGTTCTTTTCCGATTGTGACCTACAATATGGCAGCTTAACAGAAATTGAACTTGGTGAGTTAGCGTAAGGATTCACAAAATGCTTGCCCAAGCCTAATGCTACGTCATGTGGTTTCCAGAGTAAATCATAAATATATATGTGAATCCATATGCATATGTCTACATGTATGTATATTTTTTAAGTGTCGGGACTGGAACCTAAACCTTGTACAAGTTTGGCAAGTGCTCTGCCTAACTGGTACCACTCATCTATATTCCACCCAATAAAAATATTTTAAGAATTAGAGTCATGAACCTTTTTCCTTTGAAATTTAAACTGACAGTTTCAACTAACAAGCAAACACAAGTGAGCCAAGCTATGAACAAAAAAGCATGAAATGATATACTGTATCTTCAAAAAATGAAATCACTACATTCTAACATTACGTTTATGATGGCAATTTGTCACATGTACTTCAACTAACTAGGTTTTTCCCTAAAACTTAAATAATTTTTGTATTAACTGTTTGTTTTATATAAGATATTGTATTAATAGTATTTTGTTTATATATAATTTAACTCATATATTATAGTCCTAATTATTTTGTTTTATATGCTGAACATTCATACCCATTCACACAGTCACAGATACATATGGTATAATCAGAATTACCTGTCATGTCACTATATGAATATGTGATAAATACAAACACATATAACTATGTATAATATAGTTTTGTTTTTCAGTGCCATTCTTATTGTCCAAACTTTATTGAATCTTGAAAATGATGGAAAACATTAGAAATTCATCCATAAAAATGAGAATATGCATAATTTCTTAAATAATTTTGCTTAAAAATAGCATATAGTTTTGCACTGAGTTACTCTATTTCCAGGAAGTATTAAAAAAGGGTTAATGTCATAAAGTAGAAACCAAAGTGATTGAATAATTACATCAAGCCAAGACATGTTGGCTTTTAGAGTGATAGACTTGCTTGACAGTAATTCCTTATCAAACCTACCTATATCTCAAGGAAATTATGAGATTAAAACTTAATGTAAAACTTGGTTATGAAATGTCTCAAATTCCTTAAAGAAAAGATCTAATGTAAATGTGAAGAAGTTATCATTAAAGTCAGTCAAAGCAACGTTTTACATTTTTCCCCAAGAGAGCTCACAGGATTACTTCATTAGGCCAAAAAATAAAGTTTTTTTTTTATTATATTCACAATGAGTTATTTTTTCTATCTCATTTTAAAAATTCATTATATATGTGTATGTTCCTGCATACTCACATATATTTTGTCAATATCTAAAAATCTGTTTTGTATACAATACTGAATAAACTTTCACATAAAAATGTTCAAAAGATTCTTTCCATATATTACTCTCCATAAACAAATGCATCATTTTATTTATTTATTTATTTATTTAGGTACCAGGAATTGAACTCACAACCTTGCACTTACCAGACAAACACTGCCACTAAGCTATGTCCCCGGCTGTGCATTATTATTTTAAAAATTGAAAGGGTTGTAGTAATATTTCCATGTCTAAAATGGGAAGTGTTCAACTTCCTTATGTTGTGGCAAGGCTTGTTTCCATGACAACTCCATTCATCACACTGGTGATCAAGCATAACAGTCCTAGAGGGTTTGGAAACTACCTAATTGAATGTTCTGTTCAATTGGAAATTGAAGCCCTGACCCTCTGACTGGTGATTCAGCCCAGTAGCTGAACAAGCTGGATATCCAAACCCATTCCAAGACACTCTGCTCGTAGTGTTCTAACCAACAGACACTCACACATACACACACACACACACACACACGCATGCATGCACGTGTGCAAAAGACATTCTACTCATGCACATATTGTACACATACTGCACGTGTATAAATATAACCATGCCCAAGTGCTTTGTTTGAATCAAGCTATTTTATGAAACAAACTATTCTTATGACTTTTCTGTATTACAAATAAAAATATGGTTGTCTTTTGACAGAACACCAAAACAGTTTCCTTAAATAAAGAAAAAGTAGGTATCAAACCATGACCTTTTATCTCTATGTCTTGAAATCCAAGAAGTCATAATATTTTAAACAATAAATTTTGAAGATATAAAGAAAATCTTTAACCAGTGATATTCAGGAAACTTATTTCTCAGTTTCAATTCACTAACCTCTGTAAAAATAAGAAACCCCTCTAAGAATAAGAAAACATTATAAGTAAAAGCAGTCCTTCTATTTAGTGTAATTTTTATCTGGAAGTAACACAGTCTGGAGTTTGGATCTGGTCGCCCAGTGCAGCTTCTGCTGAGCTTTGCCGTGTGACTGCTCAGGCTGAAGTTCACTGGGCATGTAGAATACACAGCACATTTCAAGGAATTGTTGCTCTTCTCAAAAACAAAGTAAAACTCAATTTTATAGTGCTTGTTGAAACGACAACATTTATCTAGCATTAAATAAAATACATTATTGAAATTAATGTTATGATTCTTTTCAATGTCGTGTCTCATTGTCACAAACCAGGAAACTACATATTCAATTGTGACCTTTCCTTAAACCATTTTGGGGTCACTCTCATCAGGAAATGAATTCCCTTCTTTTACTTTCAATAACATTTTTCTTCTTATCCAACCCAACCTCTTCGAAAATCGCCACTTACACACGTTACTGGTAAATAACATCCCTGTATGGTTAGTGTGTGTTTGTCAGCCCAAAGCCATCACCAGGCAGCTTTACTAAAACATCAGTAGTTTTCTGTTAGACAAGTAAACGGACAGTCTTAGATGTAGTAAATTTATTCTCTGCTCATTTTCTCTCAGGCAAAGCTGTCTGGGAAAAGGAGAACCAGAAAAGTAGGTCTGTGGCGTGGCAGGAAAATACATACCAGCTGATTTTCAGACGCTGCAGAGGACGCTGATGAGAGATTTGCCTGCAGAGCAGAAACACGGTATATATTTAGTGAAATTAATGATTTGGAGAAATAATATTTCTATATTTTCAAGAATTTGAGGTTACTTTATTATTATTATTTATTATTTATTTATTTATTATTTATTTTATTATTTTTATTTATTTTATTAAAGTGATACCTGTCCAGTGTAGGATCTTGTAAACTATAATGGAAAAAGAAGGCACCAAGAAATAATTTTTAGCGATTTGGTGCATTGCCCTCTAATATTTTCCCATTCATTCACTCAGTACACACAAGAACCAATGTCATGTTCAAATGTTGCTTTTTTTCTCATCTTCTTTATAGAAGCATTATCACAACATCTGAAATTTTCAAGATTACAGATTTCATTTTTTATATATTCCAAGTTACTGAAACATAACAACATCGTTAATATCTATATTTATTTACAACAAACTAAAAAACAGATTTTTTTCCTACAAAATATCTTTCCATAAAAAAGCATGAGAATGTTTTTAGGACTTGGGAATGGAAACAATTTGGTCATAATACTGTTTACATTAAAGAGCAGGTTAAATCTGCTTCTCATCATTGATTCTTACATTTCATGTCTTTCATCAGAATTTTTACAAATATGAGTTTATATGGTAAGCGATCCACACTCTTAATAGATTTCCAAGTGTCACATGCAGTGTTCGTCACTATAGGCACACTGTTGTATACCAGGAACCAAGAGCTTCTCCAAAGCGCGCAACTGAAAATTCTTGCTGACTGACTAGTGCCTCCCGTTCTATCAGAGGGCAATTTCCTTCCTACTGAGGTAAACACTAGGATAGTCCTCAAATCTTACTATCACGGATTCTGTCTGAAATGTTTCATTTTGTCCTGACTCTTGAATAGGAGCTCAGGCTGACATGGAATTCTAGGCTAACAGTATCTTTCAGTCTTTTGAAGGTACTATTCTCCTGGGTCAAGCTTCTGCTGTTGCTGTCACTCAGAAGGCCACGGTTAACAGGTGGGCTGTCTGTCGTCACGTGTGGTCAGCACTCAGCATCTTCCTTCATGACATTGTTAAACTTCGCCATGGTGTACCTGAGATGGTTACTGGAAACCAGGGGAGGTGGGCAGAGGGAACCAAAGGAAAAGGGGGACATCGATCAGAAGGACAAAGTTTCAGTTACACTGGAGGGAGACGCTGTAGAGACCTCCTGCACTGCATGTGACAGTAATTAATAAAAATATATCACATGCTTGAAAACTACTGAAGTAGATTTTAACATTCCTAGCACGAAAAGATAATACACTGATGAAAGGTGGGTATGTTAATAGCCTCACTGAATCTTCCTATAATGCTTATACAGAGACAATATCACGGCATATCCCTGAATTAGGCACAACTGTCAAATGAAAATCAACAGAAGTTAATTTTTAAAAACTGATAGAGCAGTGAAAACTTATAAACATCAAAATTTCTAACTTAAAAGAAAATTTGTCAAAGATTTAGGTTATACAGTGACTAAAAGTTAAAGACTAAGGGAAAAAGTGAGGATTTGAAACTCACACAAAAATAAATTACTACAACGGGCAGAAGAGACCATGTTCACCTCCCCAAGACCCAGTGCAGAAGCACACAGAGAACCATCTCAGCCCCAGGCCTTGAGCAACCCTGCATCTCCTCACTAAAATGGCGGCAACAGCACTGAGGCCCACAGGTATCCCATCCAATCCCCTCTCTTCTCCATCTCTGAGCAGAACACAGGCGACTGTCTTCCACCATCACCCCCTCTTCACACACAGGGACACCTCGGCAAGATTTCTGAACAATTAAGACAAGTGACACACGAGAACTTCTTAAATTGCATGCGACTTCCCTGTAACTCATCTAGTTTTATCCCAGGTGGTGCATCTGGCCATGCAGTTTACCTCAGGGTCTCCTCTGTGTCGGGGTCACTGTCTCTAGTCACTCCAGCATAGCAATGTTGCTCAGCATAGCAACAAGAAGGAAGTGCAAACTGGCTAAACTAGAGACCATGACCTTTATTTTAGTATCTGTGTATGTGGTGGGAAACGTTCTTAATAAAGTTTGACACATTTTTCAATATATTGTGATATTTCAGAAGCAATATATTTCACTCTAATGACATTTTCTGTTCCTCGAGTTCATTAAAATGAGATCTTACTTGTATAGTACCTAGTATTTAATAAGCTTGTTTCATTTATTTCCCTGGCACTGAAAAGTAATTCTTGAAACATAGAGAGTTTTGCAGTAAGGTGTTATCAATAGACTGATTCCAATCAACAGTTTTGATAAATTAGTAATAGATCTAAATACTTGCTTTACTTTCTGATATTGTTCTTTATTAAGAAAGTATATGTGATTACGAATAATACTGGTAGCAGTGAATGAAAACAAACATTTACAAAGGCAAATACAATGCAAAGAAAAAAATTCCCTTCCAAATCAAAGAGAGTTAAAATAGAAGGAAATGAAAATTTTAAAAGAAACTCATTCCTTTACAAAAGGAGAAACTTTAAAAATGAGTGTCCTAAGAAACAGCTGCTCATCTATTATCTGATGAATTATGAATTCACCTACATGTGGCCAAGAGAGTTAAGATTGTGGAAACAGTAAAACACCATCATTTTAATGTTACTGTGACCAGATATTAAATTATTCACTTCAAGTTTAGACTAAAGTTTATCAGGCATTAAGATCTAATTCAGACCAAGAGTACAAGTGGCTGAAGCTCTAGCATCTAGAAGTACACACCTATGGACCGCAGGGGTTTTGACAGGAAGGAGTCCACTACCCTCTGATTTCTGAGACTTGCTTTCTCCCTGTGCAAAGCAGAGCTTTATAATACAGCACCCACCTCATAGGATTGGTGCGTGGTTTAAGTGAGATAATTAAGATTTATCTGCAAGGTAAGGGTTCAAAACACTATTATTACTGAATTAAACATCTCTGGATAAAGTATGTAGCAAGATCCTGACCCAAAACACAAAATAAAAATTAAAAAATGAGTTGAAATACTAATGATAAATTAGTCAAGTCTTCAAGTGACAATTACCACCTACTCCACATACTGTGAACCTAATTCCATTTCTCTTACACTTAGGAGAACCACGATTAAATTACTTTAAAATAGCCTGCAACTGAATTAGTGCAGGGGATGAAGGAAATCTTGCCTTCATTAGTCTGAACTTCTTCTGATCTTGCTTATCCTAAAACAGACTGTGAACTATGCATTCCACAGAGTGTTAAACATTTTTCACTGATTTTCCCTAATCTCTTCCTTTTTGCTTTCTTTCTTTGAAGCAAACAATCTTTTGCCAAAGGCCTACAAAAAAGGACATAATCAACAATTTCTTGTTTAATGAAACCATCCCAGAAACACTGGCACTGATGGTTTTACCATCAGTCCGTTCTCTGCTGAGCTCTCCTCCATTTCCACAAGTATCTTGCTCATTCACCATTTCGCTGCTCCCTGTCTGTCTCCTCCATTGGCATGCGTGCTTCTGACTGGGAACTTCAGTGCCGTGCTCACACCTCCCACCCCAGTGACTCCTCAATACTGGTGCACGGTAGATACTGGATAAATCCGTGTTGGATTAAGGAACAAACTGGATAATTGAATAATACAGCTACAGAATCCTAATCCTAATTAGTTCTACTAGTAAGGATCCATGCAGACACATGAAACCTTTTATGAGCCTCAGGACGTGGGGCAGGCCGTGCTGGTTTGCTGAAGCTCTCCTGAACTCGGCTAGCTTGCTTTCTTGGTTCTAATTTCAGTCTGGCACTTGCCAACCTCCTCTTGCTCCCAGAGCTGGCAGGCTGCAGGATTTCTGCTTTGAACCTAACCTGAAGAATCTCTGCAAGGTTAATGACACTGAGACCAGGCAGCACAAACTCAAAAGATGCCTTCTTTCTCCAAAGTTGTGAAGAGAGTCGGTGAAATGCTGAAACCTTTAAGTATATAGGCTTTTCAGATTTGCATGAGAGAAAGGAGAAAAATACAGTGAGAAAGTAAGTGAAAACTATTCAACTCATACTAAAAGTGAGACAGCAATCCATAGCTCAGCTAATATAAAATTTCTAAAAGAAAATTTTAAAATGTCCTTTTCTAAACATCAGGACATACTGTATTTAAGACAGATGGCTCACATAAGATCGAAACCTATAGATAAATTGTGCTTCTATTCTACAATTTCATTTTTCCTTCTCAAAATAAATATATTGTTTTTCTCAAAAGAAATGTATCAGCTAGTATTTAGGAAATGTAACAGATGAGTACTTCCAAGTGTGTTGCCAGAGTTGGTACCAAGAAACATGAGGTGTCATAAACAGCAGTCCAAACGTCAAGGAATAAGAGAAAGTGAAAAACAAAAAACAAACAAAACAAAACAACAAAGCTCACCCAGAGCAAAATTTAATGAAGGTCAAGAATATTATCTGAACCAGAGTTTCTATTTGTCCTAGTCTATACTGAACTTAGATGATTCAGAGTTAACTTGGAATGACTGAAACGCTCTCAAGAAAGTTATGGGTTGAAAAGTTAACCTGTTTTTATTGTCTGATAACTAACTGAAAAGAGAATAACTTGAAACTATCTCCAACTGTAGAGATCGCAGACCCGCTCTAGAATAATTTCAGTTGCTATCAAAGGGAGGGGCAGCAACAGCAGCCCTTCCTAACTTGCTGAGAATCAGGGAATCAGAGGCACTTTGTTAAAAAACAGCAGTAGATGAGAAAAGCTGGACGGTGCTCCAGCCGCTTTGCATGGTTCTGGCCCTCAGATCCATAGGGCGTATGAGTCATGAAAAAGCACAGAAACATCTTTAAAGAACTTCCTTTTGCTCCTACTAAAGCATCAAGCAACTCAAATTGTGAATCTTCTAGACAGACTGAAAAAGCAGGAAGGTTGGAACAAAGGCAAAAGTGAAGGAGAAGGGAGAAAGGGAGGAACTACTAGTTCCTGCGCAATTCCTGTGTGTCAGATTTCTACCGAGGCTTTTCAGGCAGTGAGCAACACTAACCTTACATAAACCAAGTGAGAACATTAGCATCACCCTTTCAAAGTTGAAAAACAAAGGCAGCAAGGTAAAATCACGGATTTTCCCAGGTCGCACAGTTATCCAACACTGCACTTTAAACCTGGATCCAGCCTGCTAAATGCTGCTCCTCTAAGGGCTTCAATAATAACGAAAAATTGCACTGAAAGCTTCCAGGAAACGCTCTGAGCAGCGTTCCTGCCCACATCCTGGAAGCATAATTTCCTGAATGTGATAAAATTTAGTAATTTTACCGTGTTCATTATTTGCCTTAGGGAAATTTAAGTGAAGGCAGACATGTTTAAACGGCAATGAAAATATGACACAAAATATACGCGTAATAATTATTTATTCTTGATGATAATGACAAAAACTACATACTGGAAAACAAATGTGAAGTTTGAAAGAAATAAGCTATCAAATTGTTTTAAACTGAAAGCTAAACACCTGCTTAGGAAACAATCTTAATTCTAGTAGAATGTGTTTGGATCCTGTATAGACCCTGTTATGGATTAAAAACTGGTGTTCAACTTAATACCAGCTCAATTAAATCAGCATGGTGCTGAGCGTAGATGGTCCACCTGAGGAAAGTTGCCAGCATAAATAGAGACATGGGGAAGACGGGTGAGGCGTTGTGGGTTTCTCTAAGTGTTGCTGTTTGAGCCACTGGTTCTCCTGGAGGAGCTCATCATGACTAGCTTCCCCACTGTGAGTTCGACCATTGTCATCGGAGGAGCTAGGGACCTTGTTGGTGAGAGTGGCTGTGGTTCACTTTGGGGGAGCTCTGGTCCTTACATTGAGCATCACTTCCTGGCTCCAGAGGGGAAGAAGTGTGTCATTTAATCTCCAGGAGAAACTTGTCACACTGGCTTTCCGGCATGTACTCAACTGTTTTTATCGTCGGAGGAGCTCGGGACCTCCATGTGGCTGAGGATGGCTGTGGTGCTTTTCAGCACAGCCCTGGTTCTTGTTTTGAGCATGACTTCTCAGCTCCGGTATAAACCCTCAACCTACCAGCACTGCTCCCTCATCCCGCTGGCATAAACTTCCTAGCTTCCACCGCTGACTTGGGGCCTTCCCAGTGCGGATTGTAAAACGGACTGGTGTGAGTCCTTCTCATGGCCTCTAGACCTCCAGCTGGACTCGTGAGAGGCACTGTCATGGGCTCTAGGTTTTCAGCTGGACTCATGCGGGACATTGCTGTGGGGTCCAGGCCCTTGGCTAAATATTTTGTGTCTTCAGTATTGTAGACAGATTTCCTGCACTTCCTTGTGTTTAACACTGGGTGACTATCATAAATAAAATTATAAATTCCATGTCCTGATTCTAATTGTTCTCCTCACAACCCCTGATTACAACAGACCCCTTTCCACTTATGAAAAAATCAATAATGGAATAACTGTATAACTGAGTCTACTCCATAAAAGAACAATGTGTATAATTATAAAATACTTACATATTTGGTTTCTCGACCAGCTGCTCTTGGAAGAGTTGGAGGAGTCTGTATGAAAATAAACGTAATTATATTTCAAAAAAATCAGCAAGTAAAAGTTCAGCTTCAGCATAAGTTCATCTTTTTCTTCTTTGAGATTTTCTATCTCCTTTATTTTTAAGTAAAAATCCCTTTTTCTTTGCAAATTATTTTATCTTTTTATTTTAAAAAGTAAAACAATAAAAAGGAATAGAAACGATACAGAATTTCAAAACGTAGTAGGAAATTAACACTAGTTAATATAGTACATATTGTTATCTTAGAAGTAGTTCAAGTTATAAGATCTAGGCAAATTCAAAGATGATGCAGCTGAGCAGATGATTCCAATGGGAAAAAACGATCATCAGATCTAGAGAAGACACTAATAAAAATCTAAGGAGCTAAAGAAAGACATAGAACACATGAAGCCAGCATGAAAAAGAAAGGGAGTCCATAAAAAGCTCCAAACAGAAATCAGGAGATTAAAGCTACAGCCAAAAGTGTGGACAGCAGAAGTGACCACCGTGAGGACATAGTATCAAGTCTACAACACAGGACTGTAGTTAGTGACCATTTACTGAGACACCTTAAAAACAACAAGAACATAAAAAATGGATCTGTTAGCTGTCAGAATGCTCAAAGAAGACTAATGTAGGAATATTGGAACTAGTGAACTATCTGAAGACATCTTAAAGGGCATGTTTCTGCTATCACTTCTTATGAAATAATAGCAGAAAACTTTCCAGACATGGAAAAAATTTACCATACACATAAGTGAGACATATAGAATTCCAAATAGCCATGATCAGAAAAAAAAATATTACATACCACATCATAGTTAAAATACCAGAAATCCAACAAAAGAACAGAATTTTAAAAGCTATTAGGAAAAAGGAACAAATCACCTATAAAGAAAAACCCATTGGAATTACAGCAGACTTCTCAATGCACAACTTTAAGACAAGGAAGGCTTGGAGTGAAGTGTTTCAATCCCTAAAAGAACACCTTCCAAACCACACTGATATGTTCTGTGAAATTATATTTCAAAGTTGAAGGAGAAATAAGATATTTCCATGAGAAAAAGCACCTGAAGAGAATGTGACCACCAAACCAACAGTGCAAAAATTTCTCAAAGATATCCTAGAAAGAGATGGTGGACCTAGCAATGTCAAAAGGTCCAATAGGAAGAATGCGCCAGGTGAAGCTAGCAATTAAGTAGAGTGGAAACAAATCTGCACAATAAGAAAACAAAGGACAAAGGAAAGGACAAAGTCAAGGAATCATTACTTGCAGATGACATGATTGTCTATTTACAAGATCCAAAAATATTCCTCCAAAAGACTCCCAGAATTAGTAACCAAATGCAGCAAAATAGCACAATACAAAATAAACCCTCAAAAATCAACAGGATTCCTGTATATTAATAATGAACTCAGAAGGAAACTAAGAAAACAATAGCATTTGTAGTAGCAATAAGGAAAGTTAAATACTTAGGAAGTGACCTAACCAAAGAAGTGAAAGACTTCCACCATTACAATCATAATACTCTGGAAAAGGAAATCATGGAAGACATCAGAAAACGGAAAGATATCCCATTTCTGAATAGGCAGAGTCAATATAATCAAAATGGCTACACTTCCAAAACTGATACCTAGATTTAAATGCAATCTCAATCAAAATACTGAAGCATTTCTCAGAGATGATCTGGAGAAAAAAATCACAAAATGTATATGGACCTAGAATACCAAAAGCTGTTGTGGGTAACAAAAGCAAAGGGCAGGGCATCGCAATCCCAGGTTTGAAGTTATACAACAAAGCTACGCTCATTAAAACAGCATCATACTGGCACAAAAACAGATAAGGATCAGTGGAACAGCACAGAGAAAGAAAAGACTGCACCAGGCACCTTCAGCAATTTGATTTTTGACAAAAGGACAAAATGAGCTATAAGAAAAGATCACTTCTTTAATACATGGGGATGGGAAAATTGCATATCCACATGCATAAGACAGAATCTAGACCCACATATCTCACTCACCAGGTACTAAACTAAAATCAAAAGGGATAAAAACATAAACATTAAAACGGACACAGTTAAATGGCTGGAAGATAAAAGAGGTAAAACTCTTGTAAACATAGGAACAGGCAATGGCTTTCTGAACAGAACCCAATGCCACAAGAAATAATGCTGAGAACCAACAAGTGGGGTCATGTTAAATTAAAAAGCCAATTTATATCAAAGGGAACCACCAAGAGTGAAGAAACAACCTACAGGACAGGAAAAAATTTTGCCAGCTATTTCTCGAATACAAACTAACATCTAGAATATACACAGAACTAAAACATTAGTCCTCCAGAAATAAGCAACCCAGTCAAAAAAATGGGCAACTGAAATGAACAGACTCTACTCAGAAGAAAAAGTACAAATGGCTACTAAATACATGAAAAAAATGCTGAACACCGAGAAATGCACATTAAAACTACACTGAGATAAAATCTTACTCCAGAAAGAATGGCTATCATCAAGGAATCAAAAATAACAAATGTTGGTGAGGTTGTGGGGGAAAGGATATAAAATAGGACAACCACGATGAAAATTAGTGTGGAGACTCTTCACAAAACTAAAACTAGAAATGTCATTGGATCGACCTATCCCCTTTCTAGGTATCTCACTAAAAGAATTAAAGTCATCATATTGTGTGGATATGTGCCATACCCATGTTTATAGCAGCATAATTTATAATAGTTAGATCTTGAAAATGGTGTATACATATATCAATAGATAAAGAAACTGTGGCATTTATACACAATGGAGTACTACTCTGCCATAAAGAAGAACCTGAAGCATCTGTAGGTAAATGGATGCAATTTGAGAATATAATATTAAGTGAAGAGATCAAGAAAAAATATCAACATAAAAATTCTGTCAAAATTCAAAAGAGTACTAAAAATTGTGAATATATCTAGCTTGATTAAAAATAAGCAGAAAGTGAAAAACTCAGAATGTTAAAAATTTTTACAAGCTTTAAAACTGACAGGAAAATAGATCTGAGCACGGTGGTGCACATCTACAATGCTAGGTCTGACAGTCACCGGCCCTGAGGCTGGCTCCTGTCCCTTTTGGGGTGTAGCTTCAATTCTATCTCGTTTACTACAAAGTATGGCCTGTGGTCTGCCTGTCTGGTTGACTTCCCTGAGCCTCAGAGCCCCAGATGTATAGTAAATAATTATTTACTGTAAATATGTCTATTAATCAGTACTTACTGATGCCAAAGGAAGTCAGCAGAACAAAGAGATGACCCACAGAAGGGGATAAATTATTTGCAAACTACACATCTGAAAATGGTACTAACCAGAATGTAGGAGCAACAGCTCTACAGCAAAATCACACCCCAATTTTTTAAATAGACATTAACAATGTAATAAATATTTCTCAAAGGAAAACCTACAAATGGTAAACAGGTATGTGAAAAATGCTTAGCGTAACTAATCCTTAGGGAAGTAAAAACCTCAGAGAACACTGCACACCATGATAGCTTCTACCAAAAAGATAAACGACAGGTGCTAGCCACGTGTGAAGAAGCCCTTGCACACTGCATGTGACACTGTCATCATCAGCAGAGTCACCATGGAAAATACCACGGGCTCCTTCAAGAGCCTGAAAGGAGTAAATAATTATTACCCCTCCCCGAGGCTCCAGCAACCTCCCTGCTCCCCACTCAAGGGGACAGAACCTTTCTGCCTTAGGGTACTAGAGACCCACTCAACTGTGCATTGTAGCTGAACCCTTAGGTGTTTCCCTTTTATACAGTAGCAATTGGTGTGTCCCTTCTGATAAAGAATTAGTTCTTAAAGCTGCAAATTGGTTCATGGGCTTCTGGATATTTGTCTAGAATGCTCCAGATGAAAAGTATGCTGGGCGTGCTGGCACATTACACTGAGGAAGCTCAGCAGGAGGACTGCCGTGAGCGCAGGGCAGCCTGGGCTACAAAGTGAGTTCAAGGCCAGCCTGCACCATGGAGTGAGACTTTGTCTCAAAACACCGCAGCAAACAAAAAAAAAAAAAAAAATCAAGAAAAACAGAAGAAAGAAGAGACCTTGTCTCAAAAAACAACAACAACAAAAAAAACGAAAGAAAGAAAGAAAAGAAAAAGAACATTAGGATTGCTCTTCTAAATATGAGTAATTCCATATATTTAAAACCTACTCAGACACACATTCTTTTTTGTTTTTAAAAGAATTTGAAACAATACCTATACTGGTACCAAGAAGATACAATGAAATAATCTCAGTCAGTTAAAAAAAAAATCTAGGAATAATACCTAAATGAAACATGCATGTCAAAAACACACCTGCATACACGCCGATTTAAATGCAACAGCAGCAGGGGTATAGAGCCACATTACATGTATCATTGTATGAATGAAAGGAAACATGGTAAATCATGTGGCCAGAAAATCAAAGCATGAAACTCGTATTTGAGACAATATGCATGGGACCAAAGAACACAACATTAGTGAAGTTAGTCACACTGAAGATCTCTGTCCTAAGCAGAATCTACACCTCATGATGATAGAGCTGAAAGCAGAAACGGTTACGAGAGACTGAGAAGAGATCCAGGGCAGAGGCACCGGGTAGAGCAAGCAGCAAAGCAGAGTGGAGAGAAATCTGCACAAGAAAAAGTATGTGGCAGGGCGGAGAGGTGTCCAAGGAAACTGTTTGACAGGAAAAGTGTTTCTAGGGGTCTGCGGCACAGCAGGGGAATATAACTAACAATATTACACTGCATGTATCAAAATAGTAAGAAGAGAGGAGCTTGAATGTGCTCATTATAAAAAACAAAGTTCAAAGCCATACGTCCACTAATTACGCTAATTAGTGTTGATTGCTAATGCACGTGGGAATCAAAACCACATTATACCTCATAAATATGTATAAAAATCATTTGTCCAAATAAAATATATAAATAAAATATATAAAATGAAAATAAAAAATATAAAATGAAAAACTTTCTAAAATTCGGTGGTTTAAAATACTGCTTTTGTTAACAACATGCCCATTAAATGTTTGTTAAATAAACCAATGATATAAATTATTCACATATTACTTGTTTAACCTAATTCTAATTATGTTTAATATAATACAGGTTATTTACATGTTCAACAAACAAATCAGAAAACAGTTTAAAATTCATACGCCTATTTTTGACACATCTGAATTGTCCTTTAAAGAACGAAAGCATATACAACAAAACACATTTCAAATATAGAAATTATATCTATTTGTGGTTCCTCACTGCTGAAGCATAATTTTTTTATATTAATGATTGCTTACTAGGTCTCTATTTTATTACTTATGAATAGTTATCTATAATGTTCCAACTGAAAATTATAACTGCTCTAGTTATAAACAATTCTGTATATTTAAAACTTACTTCAGACGCACGAAGTTCCATTTATAAAAGGATATAAGAAAGTACTTATATTAATTCCAAGAAAGAAAATAAACTAAGGCTGACTCAAAAAGAAAACCAAAAAATTAACTGTTTGCAATACAAACAGAACCATGCTCTTTGAAACTGAATAGTTATAACAAGTAATTGAGAAAATAGTAGAAATGTAAAATTTATCCTAACAAATGAAAATGGCTACACTATATGAAGGAAACAGTTACATATTTAATTACAATAATTAATAATTTAGCAGTATTATAATAATCTAAAATATAAGGACTATGTCCATTTGAATTAAAGAACAATGAAATCAATTCAGTTTTTTAAAAATCCAGAAATAATACTTATAATATTATAAGATTAATGCTACTTTACTTCATTTTTCACTTCGACAATTCTAAATTACAAACTGCAATGGTAAGTTACAATAATCCTTAAGCTATGGTTTGAGATGAGGGTAAACCACAAGTTTACAAGCAGCCTACAGATGTCAACATACAAGTACTCCCATCTAGCAGGCTGGCTTTCCAGCTGCTTTGAACTGAATCCACAATAAGAAATATCCTTCACTTTGCAACCCTTTCTCTACTACCTACAGTGAAACTAACTGAAACAAAGGTTACCAGTTCCTACAAGCTACGTGGAATAGCATCTGATATTCTCCTCTTTTTAAAATTCTGGTTGCCAATATACATACTGTTTATTAACCACGAAATTAATTTCCTGATTTGCTATGCCTTGGACCTTGGCTTGCAGTTTGCAAATCATTAGTTTAGAAAATCTTAAGGTTCAGTAAATGATATTAAATATATACGTACTTTGATTGTTTCAGAACCCAGCAATGTCTGCTTTGGAGACCTTGAAGAAGAATCAGAAGAATGCTGGGGGGAGAGGGGCAAGAGGAAAGAAAAGAAAAGACAGGCCTGAGAGGCGTCATACTACACAGAGGGAAATGAAGAGAAGCGAAGCCAACGTTTGCGCAGCGCAATCTAGTCTAGGGCATTACCATAGACAAGGGATCCTGCAAGACCTTATCAATGATAGCACAGAGCTCTTCGGTTTGCTGCCTGAGCTGTGCAGGGAAACAGAACTGGAAGAATCGAAACCAGGTAGCCAGTTAGCACTGAGTTTCCGACTGCAAACCACAGCAGGTGGTCAAAGTCATTACCTGCAGGGGTAGATCTACGGAGCTGTCCTGGGAGACGCTTTCAGCCTGGGCTGGTGCATCTAGCGCCTAGTGACAAACAAAACAGTCCTGTAAGAAACCTCAGTCAAGCACCAGAGGAGGCATTTCTAAGACAAAACAAAAATCTTTGACTTGTGTGATGAGCTAGTCTCTAATGTTGTCATTGTTGTCTAGTGTCCCCTGTGTCTCTCAAGCTCAAGGATTGAGGTTCGAGTCTGTAACCGGTTCCTCTTTAAGGCTGGCAGAACTGATGTGCCGTTCCTGGCACTAGGCAGTTCAGAGTGACCATATCATGTCACGGTCCCCACTCATCCCCAGATGACAGGATGCAGGAGGTGGGAAGTAACACAACTGAGTCTCTGTCGGATAGTAGCCACACGGACTTCCCATAGTATGTAGGAATCTTACAATTATACAGCTCAATTCACTCTTTTTCATCATCCAATCACCATGTGCATTCCATTTAACGCATCATCCAATCACCATGTGCATTCCATTTAACTCATCATCCAATCACCATGTGCATTCCATTTAACTCATCATCCAATCACCATGTGCATTCCATTTAACTCATCATCCAATCACCATGTGCATTCCATTTAACTCATCATCCAATCACCATGTGCATTCCATTTAATTCATCATCCAATCACCATGTGCATTCCAGGCTATACACAGTCATGTTGTACCTTTTCCCTTCTATGGTTTTTTAAATGATTATGTATATTTCAAAGACATTTTAATAAAGTAATATTTTATATTTACCCACACAGCGGCCCCTTCCCACACTCTACCCTGCTTCCGAGTTCCTAGTTGCCAGCCCTTCCCTTCAGCCTGGCAAACTTCCTTTAACACGTTCCGGAGTGTAAGTCTGCCCTCTAGGAATTGTGTTTTCCTTTAGCTGACCATTTATTTTGTCCTTCCTGAAGGGAGGTAGCACTCTCTTTTCCTGTTTGGCGTCAGAGGTCACCCTGCAGTACTCCAGCTCCCTGCTTGTGGTTGCTCTCCTGTGGTCTCTGCTTTCCACCCTGCTTCCACAGTCTCTGACACTTGATTTTTAGCAGCTGGACTGGGATGAGCTTGAGCATGGTTATCTTCATATTAAAACTACCTGGGATTTTGCGAGCCTTTTCAAAACACACATTTATATCTTTCACACAATTTGGCTAATATTACCAGTTATAAGTTCTGTTTTATTCCCTCCTCTTCTTCTGAGACCCTGATTGCATCTGCCAGAATCCGGTGGGTCATTAGCACTCTGGTCAGTTATTCAACCTTTTCCCTCTTGTTTTCAACACAAGGTGGTTTTTAACAATCTCTCTTCAATTTCACCCACTCTTCTGTGTCTCCAGATTTCTCTTAAAGCCAATCCACAATAGGGATTTTCCTATTTTCAATGTTTTATTTTCAGTGACAGAAGTTTCATTTCATTCTAAGTTAGAATTTCTAGTTTTGTACTGAGTTCCTATATTTCAATTCATTATGAACATGCTCTTTTTTATACCTTTGAGAGTACAACAGCTTTAAAATTCTTGCCAGATGATTGAAAACATCTGAAATACCTTAGGATTGATCTCTATGAATCACATGTTCCACTGAGTATGGGTGACACTGTTTTATTTCTTTAAACACCTAGGCCGTTATAAAGAGTCCAGACTCTGCTTTGGGGAATATGAGTTTTTACTTCAATTTAACATGCAGACTTTGGCTCCGAGCTCTGTCTCAGTGACGGTGGGCAGCAGCTGAAACAGCTGTTTACTTACTTTACCCCCTACCGAGCTGCGGGGCACGCAGGTTGTTCAACTGTCCCCCACAATGGGCAAGTCCATGAGCAGCATGTGGGGCTCCCCTGCTTCCTGCGTTCCGGGTCACACTCCACTTCCTGTGCAAGCTCACAAGCTTTTCTCTCATTCCTCATCAGTAAGTTTGCAGGTTTCTTATTAAGCTTCAGCTGCTTCACAGCAGTCAAACAAGAGGCTACACTTAAAAGAAAAAGCTCCACAAAAGCCAGAAGCCAATCCAATGCCATTCCTCCTACATGCACTGACTCTACCACAGTCTCTATCTGCCCTTGGTTACACTTCTGTACCTTCAGCTGGTTCTTAATTACATTTTATCCAGAATGTATCAGTTCTTTGCAAAATAAGCTGGTCATGTATAAGCTACTCCTTCATTTGCAGAAACAGAATAACAGAAACTATCTGATTTAATTAATTTTAATTTTCAGCAAACTCCTTACCAGAGAGACTGTTGAATTCACTTTGCAAGCCCATCAGAGTCAGCTTGTGGACCACAGTGATTTTCTTCTTACCCCGAGCCCAGGCTGATATAACACAAAATGTGCTCTGCACTTCACTTTGCAAATGATTCTTCTCAGAGTACAACCCTTAAAAACCCTGGCTTTGTTGGCAGGGATGTCATTTCCCTTCTCCGTCTGCCTCAGTACCCAGTCTGTCTCCTCCTGTCTAACCATTAGAAGTACAGCACCCATGGTTAGTGAGCTCAGTACCTTCAGAACCGCCACCCCGTCACCACCTAGACGGCCATGCTGAATGTCCGCCTGTTTCAGGGCCTTCCGTGCTACTATTTGACACAAAGAGCCACGGGAGTTCTCTGAACTGGCTGTGATCACCTATTCATCACGTTACCCACTCTTGTCAGATCTCCATTCACTTGTAGGACTCCTGTTCCTCCTGAAGTCCCAGTCAGAGCCCTCTACCATGTCTCTCCTGACCGCTGGGGGCAGTGCAGGTTATTCCCTGACTGGGCAACACACCGCCTGCCCCGCACCTTAGCGTCCTGGGTCACGATGACTTTCCACTCTGTAGCTCTGCTGCCCTTCTAATGAGGGCAATATGGCCTTTGCCCTGGGGAGCCCCGGGAGACAGAGGGGCTCAGCTGACATCGCTAGGACAGGAACGAATGGACTTCACTGGACAAATGCATGATAGAAATAATTTGATTTTAGTACTTCCCAGTGACATACTCTAAAGAGTACTCTAAGAAACAGTTTAAACACTGAATATTTTAATATTTCATTTTCTTGTATTACAATTAAATGTTTTATCAAAGATCTTACCATGTGACTAGTGTTAAAGCAATGAGATGATTGTTTTCAGCAAAAAACAATGAATAAAGTTGATATTAGATGCCAATGGAAAATACAAGAGCTAAAAATAACATTTATTAGGTTATTTGAATGATTGACCTTCACTCAAAGAACGTCAAAATTATCTACTTCAGTCCCTTGAAAATATAAAGAAAATAGCCTGTGTTAAGTAATAATCTTGAAACTTTAAATGGAACAAGTATTCAGTTTTTATTAAAATTCTGTGTGGCAGGAAGTGGCTTATTTTGAGCCAAATAGCCATGAAATTTCCTAGAACTAGTTTTTAGTTGACTGGAAGTTACTGTCAAATATAATCTCTTGAGTCACTTCGCTAACAGCCGTAAGAAGTAGCTTCTTTTTCTGTTGTCAAAAAGTTTGGTTTTTTAAAGAAAATATTTTAAATTGCCATCTAGAATCCAATCTGACTATGGGATGCTTTTTGTGACAAGTTAGCTACTAGTATTTTGTTAAGTTTTCTTTAGATTTATTCATTGTGGATACAAGTCTCTCAGAATATTCTTCAATAAAATATTTTTATGAGACATATATTTCCCTCAAATTATACTACAGCAGTTGAGGCATGAGATATGTTTAATCTTATTTTTAAAGATTCTTCATCTAGATAACTTACCAAAATATTCTCATTGGAGATGTTTATGTTTTACCTAGAATAGCCAACCTTTTGGGACACAAATTTTAAAAAGGGACTTACTAAATCTACTTTGCACAGAAAGTGGTTTCTGAGTTCTGTACTGATTATCATTAAGTGCTGATCGCCATGGGAAAACTTTGCAAATCATAGTTTCCTCCTTTAAATATGCCAATCAACGGCAATAGGTGTTGCCTGACTAAGGGGAGCCAATCAAATGTACCGACTCTAAATTGCTCCCTTAGGGAATGGGATTAAGTTCTAAAACACTGAAGATGGAATGAATTAGTTCTAATTTAAGAGGAGTGAGGTGGTAAGCTGCCTCCAAGTGGAGACTGATCTGAAAGGATCTATACACTCTTCCCAGCCTAGCTCCTGAATTCAATTTCAAACATTTCACGCATGAGTTACCATGTTTTAATGTAATGATCGAATGTGCCCTCCAAGATGACTCATGCTAAAGCTAATGCCCCTCTGCTTTTTAATCTGACCAGCCTTTTGGTATAATGAATTCCCTGAGCACTGCAGAACACTTACTTCAGGAATACAAAACCATCTGTGGAATTGGAAATACTCTCAGAATAACTCTTACTTTCAGATAATTGATTTGCAGATTCAGGTCCAAATAGAATTCAGCTTTTAAATCAGGAAAGTAAATCAAGGGTACTTGCAGATTTACAAAAGTACAGGTGTTTTTAAAGCTCTAAGAAGCCAGGCATGATGGCGCACAGCTGTAATTCCAGCACTTAGGAGGCTGTGGCAGGAGGACTGCCATGAATTCGAGGCCAGCCTGGGCTATATAGTGGGTTCAAGGCCAGCCTGAGCTACAAAGCAAGACTTTGTCTAAAAAAAATCTTTTCACATGATTGACTTAAAACTTCAGGAATTCAGAAACCCTACCTGATGTTTTCAGGTCCAAGAGCTTTGGATGATTAAATGTTGTTCTACTGGCACAGAAGGAACTATTGCCACTAATTTCAAACCCATTCTGTTGACGTTGAACGCAGGGGAACCTTTCCATTTTCTTTGTGTAATTAGGGTGTCGGGTGAGTGTTATTTCCAGCCAGCACCTCAGCTCTTCCTAGCCTAGTTTGTCACTCCTGGCTCTTTCATGCTTTGTTGGAGCAAAACTATCTCCAGCCCCCTTTAACTGTTGCTCATAACAAGAAAATATTTTTGTTACTCTAACGTAATGAGGGTTTAAACTTTAGCAAGGAGTGAAATGGTGTTGACAGCAGGAGCCAGCGTGCTCATCCCACCACTGACGGCGTCAGGGCCAGCCACAGAGCACCGTGGCCGCGGAGCACATCCCAGCTGCAGAGATGCCGAGGCTGCAGCTGGCGTCCACACCTTCGGCCGATCACCATGGCCCAAGTCTGAAACCCAGACTTCCCTCCAGCAGAAGCCTGAGACAGCTGCTCAACAGCAGAACTGATGAGGCTTAATCTACCTAAAGTAATCCTTGTTCTTATCACTTCACAGGCCATTTTATTTTCAGAATCCTATGAGTAAAAGCTTGCTTTGAGATGCTGATGAATGAAATACCCAGCCCTACCTACCCAGCCCCACGCTAAACTGATTCCTCCAATGAACGTTTAATTAAGACCACTGTATTCTTTGAAAGGTTCATGGTAGAGAAAAGAATCTATACGCCCCCATGAGGAAAGGCCACGTGAGTGGGTTAAAGGCCCTGCATCTGCGTCCAGGTCTGAGCCCTGGACACATTTCACAGCCCAAACACACTGGGAACAGTTTGTTTGCCGGTTGCACTAATCTACATTAAGTGCTGACCCTCTAGAGTAGGCCATGTGTGGGTTTCATAGATTTTGAGACATGCAGAGATCTTAAAATATTCTCACCCAAGGCCACACGTTTAATCAGACTGGAGTACAGCAACTCATGCTTTAAAAAATCAAACAGACACCTTGGAGTAAATTGATCCAGCTATTCCACTCCTAGGTATTTTCCCAGAAAAATTGAAAACGTCAGATCACAGAGATATATGTGCCCTCGTGTTTACAGCAGCACAATTTGTGACAGCTAAATCTTGGAAACAACCAAAATGCCCATCAACCGCAGCAGAGTGGATGAAAAAAATGTGGTATTTTTATACAATGGAATACTACTCATCCATAAAAAATGATGATCTTGTGGCCTTTATAGTAAATGGAACCAGCTTGAAAATATCCTCATTAGTGAAATAAACAGGACTCACATGAGTATCACATTATCTCTCTAGTGTAAAAAATAACAAAAACTGACCCAATACTGGGATCTAAAGAGTATGATAGATATTGTGAAAGTGAAAGGGAAGGAAAGTGCCCTAAAGAGTATAATGAAATGTATAGTGTATAAAGATGGCTGACCATATTACTGAATTTCTGTTGGAAAACTGAACAAAAGGATTTGTGCTGTCAATGTTTGAGTGTCTAGCCACTATTTACGATTTGATTTTGTAAATTTGGCAACTATTTTTTGAGACCACAACAAGTAATGTATCAACTAGTGATTCTATGATGAGAATATTTTGTCCCTTTGAATGCCTTGAACTTGGTATTGTTCTACCCCTTTCTGATTTTCTATTCTCTTTAATTTTCTTTCATTTCTTTGAAAAAAGAAAAAGAAAAGAAAAATATGCAATATAATAACCATTGTTAAATTTCTTTCATTCTGTTGTGAAAACCTATATTGACATTGTCTTGAGTTTGTCGCTGTTGTTTATGCCTTTTGCTTTTTGCTCTTTTCTGACATTTCTTTTTTAAATAAAAAAAAAAATACCAAATCTTTGCTTTCTACTTTTATACCATAGTTTTACTGTATCTTCAAAATAGCTATCCTTTCTACCATGAGGGATCTACCTTTTCACTTAAATAATCAATCTTATAACATTTATTCTGTTTGTATAAAATCATGCTACTCTAGAATTGTTCTGTCAAAGATACATATGCTCATAAATTAAATCTATCTTGAAATGGTGACTGAAAATGAAATTTATTAGGGGAGATGGTAGGCTACATTTTATCCCGATGGATATAGGTAAGGAAAGGAATAGAAACTCAGAGTTAGTTTAAATGGAAAAAATGATTCTTTCATGGAAGAATATTAATGCCTTGTAAGGCAATAAAAATGCGTGTTACTTGATGTGGCGTAAACATCCTTTCCTTGACTATCTCCTTAAAACAATCACACAATCAATAAAAAGGGTGCACTGTCTACTTGCATTAGTAATGTGCACCCTTGGTTTAACTTTAACTTTTTGCCTATTGCAAACTCTGATGAGCAGAAAAATTAATCAATAAAAGAGAGAACTTTAACATTCTCTGAAACAGACAACAGTGTCACATTAAGACTAAAAATAAGTCCACATCAGAGTTAATAGGTATACAGACTTCAATATACTGTTGGGTACGCTACGGAGGAGTCCAGGGAGCCACAGATCCAAGTCGATCTGATTACTTCATAGTCACTTGATTCCTTTACAGCCCTTAATCCTCACAACGGCTCGAGGGAGGGTGATTACGGGCAAGAGCTGAGGCTGACACCCTGAAGGTCAACACATTAACATGCGAGGCCTTACATTTATCTTTTCCCATAAAGGCTTAGTGAAGATCTGTGGCAAAAATGCTTCTTGCAATAAATGATCACAGGGGAAAATGACAGAATATGGAATAAGCTATAAATTAAAGGTTGGATGCAGACAATGAATTACAGAGCAGAAGGACCAATGTGCCATGGCCTCTGCCAAGCAGATGCATTCTTTTGACATTGATGAGTCTCACTGAGGGGTGACTAAAGCTAAAACCAACCAGTAATTTAATGATAGCTTACTGTCTCACTGTATGCTCTACCGTATTTCAATTTGCAGAAAATCTTGCTTTTGAAAATAGTTCTCTTTTCAAAAAGTAATTGAGTTTCTTGTTAATTATACAATATACTATGGAACAAAATGTAGTATTAAATATCCAGTATGGGTATAATCTGGCTGGATGATTAACCATTTAAATATTTAAGATATAAATTATATATATGAGTTCTGTCTTCATGGCATTCTGTTGCATGAACCCTAAATATTATAATAAGACTACAATATCATCCTGCCCCATAGTTATCTTCTGTGTGATGTAAAAGGAATCTCAGAAAAGCTTCTGAGATTAAAAATATTCCAAACGCTTGATTTCTCCCCAAAACAAATTTCTGAAGATTATAGTCTTAATTTTTGCATTCAATCCAGAAATAAACACTTTTGGTTTCAGTGACATAGAATAAATTCTACTGCAGAAATGGATGGATGAAAAGTTCACTTTCAAAACAGCTTGATTTTCAAAACATCACTGAAAGGAGTAGCACAATATCATTAATAAATGGAAGTAAACTCAAAATCTTTAGGTTTGTGTTACTTACGATTTTTACAAATTAAACTTTCTGACTGTGGGACACAGACCATGGAAAAGCTTTGTAAAAAATATGTAAAATGACAGAAAGGATCTGAAGAAAAAAACATTCACATTATATCTTGTTACCTATGAGTAATTCAAATATTTACAGTCCTGAAACAATTTACCTTGTGCAAAAGATACTTTCATGAGTGTTTATGCAATACTCCATTGCTCCTTACCCATAATGTTATTTTAAATTAGATATGATATTTATAATTTAGTCACATCAAAATAAAAATTTTCTGAAAAATATTTTATTTAAATTAAAAACAGAAAGCCTGTCTCATATAGACTTATACTGGTTGAAAATACATCAATATCATCACACACACTTATGAAGTGGGTCTGTGATGAAAGCGGAAATTACACCAATGATTCTTCATTTTTAAGGACTGGAGGATTAGAACCCCTGAGATCCAGGTCACTGAGAGAGACAGCTGGTCAGCGCGTTCAGAAGCAATCCTGACTCCCAGCCTAGGTCACGGAAGACTTCTGGGAAGGACTGGTTTTCTAAGCAGAAAATTAATTAACACTGGAGCACGGCGCTGCTCCCGGAAGCCATGCACAGGAAGGTGTCAGGGAAGCCCCACAGGTGCGGACCTCCTCTTTGCCTCGCTGCTGAGCAATCCCCTGAGCCTATGAAGGAAGACACTGGTGACCAGGCCCCAGGGACACTCACAGACAACAGGAAGACGGTCTGCAGTATGAGAAACTGCCACCATGAGTCACTCTGAAGTCCCCAGTGAGACGAGGGACGTAGGAGAGTGCCTTTCCACAGCCCCTGATGTTCTAGTCCCATCTCATCTTTTGACACGCTATGAACAGTTAGACATTCAGGACAGAACCTAGAGAACACCCACAGATGTCTCTGCAGTCCTTCTAGATCAAGGCATTTAGATCCATAAAGACAGGTTTTAGACCACAGTGACGATTTGCAAGTATAGAGACATACAAGAACTGTTGTTTATTTACTATTCACATAGACGCTACTTAGCATCATCAGTTCCTGCTGTTTAGACAAAAGTTTACACAAAGGTTTTATTCTCCAGATCATGCTAAAAGAACAAGAATGCAGATTCATAAAAAGTAATTTAAATACCACCTGATTGGATAATTTGACCTTTTGACAAATGATGAGTATTTAAAACACTATAAGAACATGGGGAAAGCGGATATAATGCACTAAAAGATAACTAGCCTAGATAAATCAGCATAAGAATAATATGCACAATGTGTCATTTCACAAGCTTGTTCACTGATTTCACTTTGATTTGGATATGCACCCTTCATCTGGCTTTCATCTGAGCATGTGTAATGTGCTCACTGGCCTCCTGAAGTATCAGCCTATGATTTTATAATTAATGATGCTTAAGACAAAAACGCCCTCTAGAGCCATGTGCAAGCTGCTGGGTCAGCAGACACGATCTCCATCTTCCCTCCTCCTCCTCAGGGAGTAAGAACAGTGCTTGGCAAGAGTGGACAGTGTTCTAACTCATGCTAGGATCCACGGCCTAAGGTGGCTCTGAGTACCCACGTGGTGGCGTGGACTCCATTGTTAATCATCAAGTCTTGACCAGGCACTTACCAAGATGGCAACTGCCCTGACTCTGATCAGTATGAGCAGAGGTGAAACTTCTGATCAGTATGAGCAGAGGTGAAATTTTAAGCAAATGCTTAAAATTCCAAAAGACAGGTACAGACTCTACCAAACTCAGAATCAAGCTTCCTGCAATGGGCCAGGCATCTCTAAATTTAGACCTGATCTCTAGTGATAGATCAATCATATCTCCAATTACACTAATCAAAATGCTTTCATCAAGTCATCCTAATCACTTTATTTTTGTAAAGGCAGAACTTTAAAAATAAATCTTCCCAAACAAAATCTTAGAAAACATAACATAGCCAATATTAGAAACATAAAATTCACTCTGCTTTTGAATCAACACTAACCTTTTGTTCCAAAAGCAGTGTGTTTGTAGGGATTGCTGCAAAAGCCTTGTAGCTGGACTTGGTCTTGTATTGCTAGAATGGGCAACCGGAAAGCAAAAATGGAAATGAAAAGGAAGAAGAATACAGCATTGTTCTAGACAGTTCTACCTGGTTAAATGACATGTTAGCAAATGAAGAAGAGAGTAGTTATGCTTGAGCAATCTGTTTCTGACAAAAAAAAAAAATCAGCTCACCATGTTAATATTTTATTAGTGCAAAAAGCAAAGACATACCACAGTAAAATATCAGCCTAGAGATGACAAGCAATTATATCTACCTAGTTTCAAAACTTAAAAACATCCATTTCTACAGTTATACATAAATTTCTCATTAACTACAAACCATCACAGGAAAACCAATCTATAAATGATAGAGGAGAGAGCTTTTTTTTTTTTTTTTTTTTTTCTTGACCCTCGAAGGAATATTTCTTGTAGAGTGCTATAATCAACAAATATCATGCCAAAAAGTTTAATTGAGCTCTTGGTATATTTTCACATAATTCATAAAAACAAAGCTTGAAATACATAAAATTTAGCAGTTTTTTTGTAAGCAGTAAATACGGTCAGTAATTTTAATACAAACTATCAGTAATTTAGCTCCACAATGGAAAAATGAGCACAAGCCCCTGATTTTAAGTTCCTTTTATAACTCTTATGATCCCTTGCATTCTCTAATACAGAGATATTAATAAAGTAAATAATAAACCTTCCTGATTTGAAGTAAAACTTGAGAATAGCATTCAGTTTTAGTAATTATTTGGGGAAAAGATAAGCATAAGAACACTGTAGGCGTAGAATAAAATGCATAATAGAAGTTTCCGTATTCCTCTTTGTCTCAAACTGATGAACCAAGTTCAAAGCTCCCAGTATGTCAACAGCCCCCGCTTCAGGCAGCTCCCTCAGTGGCTACCGGCAAGCAGGGAAACTGGCACAGAATTTCAGGCTGTCTCTATTCCTTGGAAAGGGAATCAAAGGATGTCCCAAAGAAGACAGCTCAGCCGAACAAAATTAAACCTCGAGATTTATGAATGTAGGCGTGATGAGGTTTAGAAGTCGGCACATTCATTCTTCCAGGAAGAAGCTGAAGTAGAAAGAAGTCAAAGCACCCAATCGACAGGCAGCAACTCCACATCCACCCAGAAAACACACTCTCCCTTTTCACCTTTCTTTTTCTCTCTGGCTATGGTGTTAGATGAACAGCAACCTCAGGCATGAAGGCTAACATGTGACACAGAAAGTCACCTTATTTTGATAATCACACAACAGACATGCTCAGTTATATATACTCCTAAATATGTTCATATGCATGTACAAATACACATGCACACACACACACACACACACACACACACGTGTGTGCACGCACTTGACAAAAGTTGCACAAGACCTCAGAAGCCACACTTTTTTCCCAAGGAATAAACCCTGAGGGTTACCTATCTCCTGTCTTCTCCCCGCCCTTTCCTTTCGCCTTCTGGAAAGCTGCTCTGAGACCTGCTGCAATCCTCTGCCCTTCCAGCTCCTATTGTCCTCTCCTGCACAGGGCAATCACTGGGCACAACCTCTACCTCCTTGCAGGCCTCCTCTGCCAGCCTGTCTCTGCCATGCTATGCTCTCCAGCAAGAATGTGCTGGGATTAGGATTTTAAATAAAATGCTGCATCCTTATGGGTGAGGAGCTGACTGTACTAGACAAATTACACCCATTGCTTCATTTAATTTTACATTAGGAAAAGCAGGGCTCAAGCAATGTGCCCAAGACTTTAGTCCCTGTCTTCATCCAACTGCATCTCACCACAGTTGCTTCTCCTTATAAACTATGGGGAGAGGATTGTTAAGTTATTTCATGGGCCGTTTGGGTTGGGCTTGTCATTTTTATCTCCATTCATGTCACACACTAACAACCCAGAGCGCTTGTTCCCAGGTTCTGCCAATCTGGTAGAGATCAATACATCCTGTAAATCTATTCAGACACACCCTGTTAAAACAATGGATTCATTTAAAATATTTCTTGAGTAGCTACAGACTAGTGTGACACACACTAGTCCTCTAAGACATGTCTACCCTTTCTTTTTCATCTGAATATTATGGTTATGACCATAAAGGTACTTTTTTGGATCTGTCTTTCTTCTGAATTTTCCTAATAACAACGCTGAATCCAAATATGGAAAGTTTTATTCTAATTTAGAACATATTGTTTTCTTTAGCATTTCAAGGCTTCAGTACTAAAGCAAGCCTATTAGTCTCCCTCTGTGGTTTAAAATTTTGAATAGTTCTAATCAAGGTGATTTTGCATGACTTGAATTGTAGCCTGTGGAATTACGCACTGGAGTCACCCCTGGATGATCACAGAACACAGGTGACCAGTTGAAGCTGAATCTGGTCAAAAGTACAACACGTCCTGTAACTGTCCCATGTGTAATCTACACTCAGCTAAGATTCGATAACTATTTCTCAACACTGCACAGTGCCAGGCAGATTTTTAAGTGTAAGATTAAGCTTCAAGTTTGAAAAGAAAATAACATTTTGATGAGTGGAGGATTTCAACACGGCTGGATAGAGGAGGAGTCATGTCACAGAGACTCCGGAAACAAACCAATTAGAAAACATGGGAAATTGGAAAAAGAGGAGGCACATACATCCTTATGCAAAAAATCAATTTGAAAGATGAGGTCTATACAAACAAAACACGCACAGGAGTTTAGGAGAGGTGAGGCATTCGGACAGGGGAGAACAAGGGTTAAAGCCCCTGCCTCACTCAGGAACTGCCTTGTGAGTACCCAGACATCTGGTAGGGTCCCAGTGGCATGGCAGAGTCAAGCCACACAGGAGGGACACCTGTGGCTCGTTTTAGGAGTCTTTGGTACTGGATCTGGAGCACACCTGAGTCACCGCTGGGAGCCTTTCTCTCAAGCAAACTGGGACATTCACCTGGCGCACTGCATAAGCACTGGTCTGGTCTTAGCCTGGACTCAGCACCCCAGGCTCCCTTGAGCCCACGCTGAGCTCTCACTGCCCTGCTCTGATCCTAGGCTCACCAATCCCTGGACAATCTGGATTTATACCGGGTGTTCGAGGACCCTGGGCACAGCAGAGATCCCACCGTGCAGTCACTGGCAGCTGAGCAACTGGAGTGCACATCTGAGGACACAGCTGCACACAGCCCAGCTGCAGGCAAGCCACAGTAGGATGGTGGGGGCTTGGACTGCAGCCACAGAACAGTCCTATAGTCACTCCACTGCTAGGTTCCCAGAGTGGACAAGGGAAGGACAGGCACAGGAGACTGCCGGTGGTTGGACAGCAGGCCTGGTGGAGTCTAGCAGAGAGGCAGGAGCTGGGCAATCACAGAATGGGCTCCTGCAGCCGAAAGTCAGCGTTAGCCTGAGCCCCACAAGACTGCAGGCTCGTCTCGCAGCAGACCTCTGTGCCCAGCACTGCTCGGGGCAGCCCCCACCTTGGACTTCAGCATGAACAAACACATGCCCTGCCCAGAGCTCTGCTCCTCATCCCGGGCTTGAGGAAGGAGTCACAGGTCTGAAACAATCAAAAATTTCCTTCTACTATTTCTTGAGTGTATTAGTTTTTCATTTTTATTTTTCTTGTACTTAAATGTTTTAGTTTTTATTATTTTTTTCTTTATTCTTTGCTGCTCTCCTCCTACACATTTCCCCCATACTTTATCCCATTATTTTACACTATCCGCTGTTATGAGAGTGACTGTGTGTGCTTTGCCTACTCTTACTTGTCTTTTTTTCCTCCTCCTGATATAGTCCAAAGAGTAGAATTTTCCCGTTCATTTATATCCTCTCTTCCTCTTACCCATATCTCATTATCTAAGCACTTTTTCCCATTTTATTTATTCTCAAGTTTACTTTTCTCTTCTCTCTGCTTTGTCAATTATTTCTCTTAATCTTTTTCTCTAATATGTATATCAAACAGAGACTCTTTCCCCATTTCCCTTTATTACCACCAATTTTGTACAGCTTTCCCTGCTATCCCTTTCTAAACATATAAATCATCTCACAATCCATAGCACCATTTTCTCCCTTCCTATTTCTTTCTACCCATACCACACAGCAGAACATTTAAATTTTTTTCCCATTTTTTCGGTTTCTCTTCTCCTCACTCTCGAGTTACTCAATCCCCCAACTTTCTGGGCATTAGATAACTGGTTCTATAAAATTACTGTTGAATGGTGTTTTTCACCGGTAGAGGACACGCAGCCACTATATTTAGTGCATTAATGGTGAGTCAAGACCTGAGTTGCTATGACATTCACACTTAGCAGTGTATTTCTTCTCCAGGCTACAGGGAGAGCAGAGACAGGGCCTCAGGGTGTGTTATTGCTCAACCAGCCCTGATAGATTCCACTCAGTGAATCAGCCTGTTACTGCTGTAGCTGAACTAATTCCATAGGAATCAGCCTGACTTATGGACAGTGAAGGGCCAGAGAACTTGTCTGCCAAATCCACCATCACACCCAGCAAGAGTTCCTGACCCAAGCATTTGGACTGGATGGAACTCTACAAGATGCCTGCAACCTGGACGAGCCAAGCTCTGAGTCTGAGTTAGCTTCAGTACTGTGGTGGGGAGACCAGTGCTGGTGGGGTGGGAGGCTCAGGCTCTCTGGCAAAGAAGTTACCTGAGGATCACACAAGCACTGTCTCAGTGGAATATCTACTCTGTGTTCCCATCAGACATCCTGTTGGTTTAAGTCTGTGCATGTTTCTTGATTTGTTTAGTAACGTGATTATTTTAGTGATTTATTTGTGTCCTTTTTTGATTTCATGTGCTTATGAGGTTGTTACTCTTGTAGATTTGTTTATCCACTGGCTTGGATTTAATAATCCAAGGTTCTCCCCATGACTGCAGCTGCTCAAACTCCCCAGACAATGCTATGAACCTATTTCATTATTCTTTTTCTAAATCCATCAACTCTTCCTTCCAAGTTGTAAAATTCACAGCACTTAGCTCCTCACAGTCACTCCTATCCTCACTAGTATAACTCCTCGATCCTCCCCAGCCTAGGTCTGTGGCTCCAATACATCTGACCTATTGTACTGTCTTCCCCATAAACAAGTCCTGATAACCACATAGGCTTCCTTAACCACAAGTGAACCTCCTTCTTCCATATCTCACCACTGCCCCCACAAAACACCTTCTGAAAACCCTTCAACTCAAAGTATTCCAATAAAAACAGAACCTACATCCATCTCTTCTTTTCATCTACCACTAGTCTTCCCTTCAAGTCTCTTCTTTAGTGCCCAACACTCCTCATCCAACCACTTCCCCTTCTCCCCACTCCACCCCATCTCCTGCAGAGCAGCCACAAATAATAAACTGTCATAGTGCACCTAGAGCATAGACAAATGGGGAAAGAGTAACTGCAAGGACTATCATATAGAAGTATTCTAACACTGAATCTGCAGAAGCATTTCTTCCAGCAAGACATAGAGACAGAGATGAACTCCCTTAAAGTAAATAACAAAAGGAACAAGTACTAGCACTGGACATACAAAGCTGAAAATTATTCACAGGAAGGCAACATCCATCCTACTAAAATCTCTCCTCATGTTTCTAGTCCTCAACCTACAATAACTCCCCTGAAAAACATAAAGGGGAAAAAGAAGAAGATACATATATTTTTTAAAAATTATATATATCTATATATATAAATATATATATATTTAGAGAGAGAGAGAGAGAGAGAGAGATGGAAACAAATACAGATACAAGTAGGAAAATGGGGAAACAAGGAAATAGAAGATCTCTGAACCTCACCTCCACATCTCCCAAGGCAGAGCAAAAGGCCAAAAAGAAGAAGCAAATAAATACTAGGTTGCAGAAATCTATGAAGAGCTCTTAGAAATGATGATGAAGTCAAAGAGAAAATGAAATAAAAGGTCACAGCAACTATATTCAATATGCCTACAGTAAAATTCCAGGAAATTGGTACAGAATTGAATGAGCTAACCAAAATCATTCAGAATTTGAGTAACTGTTTTAACAAGGCTTTAGAATACTCCAAAAATGTCAGACAAAAACTTGAAATAAAAACTGTATAAAATTCATACACTGTAGAAATAACCAGTGTGAAGATAAAGTATGTGAAATTGAGGACAAAATAGTAAATTATGATAAAGAGCTCAAAAAAGCCAAAAAGAAAATAAGAGAATATTATCCAGCAGCTTCTAGATGACAACAAGAAAACTAATTTAAGGCTAACTGGAGTTAGAGAAATACAAGAAGATAGCACACGTGGATTCACTAACATGTTTATAGAAATTATGGGAAAAAATTGCCCAAACCTAAGAAAAGAATTTAAAACACAAGTAATGCTTATAGAATGAAAAACAATTACAATAAAAGGAGAAGTTCACCAAGGCATATCATTAATAAATTTCTTGATATTGAGCAAAAAAAAAACAAAACAGAATTGTAAAGGCATGCTGAGGAGGACACATATAAAGGCAAACCAATTGAAATCACAGCAAATTTCTCAGAACAATTCTTTAAAGCCAGAAGGGCTTGGAATGAAGCTTTTCAAGCCCCAAAAGCAAATACTTCCAACCCAGGTAACTAACCCTGCAAAGCAGTCTTTCAAATAGATGGAGAAATAAGGTATTTCCATGAAAAAGATCAGCTCAAAAGATACATGAGCACTAAACTAGTTTTAGAAAAAAAAATACTCAAGAATATTCATGACAGAAACAATGAAGTGTACACACCTAAAAACACAGAAGAAAGTAGTGGGGTCAATGGATAGACAGCAACAAAACATCAGGAAAAGAAAAAGGATTCTCCAACAGATAAAGAAGGCAACAATAGTAAATAACCAATACATCTCAGGAATGTCTCTCAATGTTAATAGCTTCAACTCTCCATCAAAAGACATGGACTGACAGATTGGATCAAAAAACAGAATCTAACAATCTGTTGTATTCAAGAAACTCACCTAATCCCACAAGATATTCATAGAGTAAAAATTAAAGGATAGAAAGCAACAATTCATGCTCCAAGAACCCAGAAACATGCAGGGATAGCAAATCTAATATCAGACTTGGTAAACTTCAAGTAAAAACTGATTAGAAGAGACAAAGACAGTCCCTACATACTAGTTAAAGGGTACAGTCCAAGAAGAAATAACACTAATAGACATATAAGCACCAAATACTGGAGCACCTACCTTTATAAAACAAAAACTGCTGAAATTAAAAGATCAAACATACACTAACACAATCATAGGGGATTTTAACACTTCATTTTCTCAAGACATGAACCAACTAAACAAAAAACTAATAAATTTCAGAGTTGAACCAGGCCTTTGAACATATGAACTTAACAGGTATATACAGAGTATTCTACCCCCCAGCAGCAGAGTATACATTCTTGTCAGCACATGATACTTTTTCCAAAATAGATTATATACTAGTCCACCAAGCTTGCATGAGTAAAAAAGAATTGAACTCACACCATGCATACTATTAGACCATTGTACAATGAAAATGGAAATCCATGGTGGAAGAAATTTTGGAAAAAGCAAAAGCACCTAGAAAATTAATAACATATTCCTAAACAAATAGTAGGTCACAGAAGAAATCAAAGAAAAAAATTTTAATTTTCTGGAAATTAATGACAGTGACTACTACTAATCAAAATGTCTGGAACACTATGAAAACAGCTCTAAGCTGAAAATTCATCACAATCAATGCACACATTAGGAATATAGAGCAAGATCAAATAAATAACTTCAGGAAAAATCCTAAGATGCTAGATCTAAGAGTGGAAATCAGTAAAATTGAGACTAAAAACAGAAACTGTAAAAAAAAAAATCAACAAATTGAAGAGCTGACTCTTTGAAAGAATAAAAAAAAAAAAGATAAGCCCTTAGCCAAACTCACCAAGAGAAAGAGAGAAAAGACATACATCAAGGAAATTAGAAATAAAAATGTGAAATCATAATAGATGCTGTTGGAATCCATAAGATAGTAACCACTTCAAAAATTATATTCCAACAAATTGGCAAATTTTGAAGAAATGGGCAGATTCCTAAACACATACAAACTACCAAACCTCACCCAAGAAGCCATAAATATGCTTAACAACCCAATAACAAGCAATGAGATTGATTCAGTAATAAAGAATCCACCAACTAAGAAAAGCCCAGGGCCTGATGGATTCACTGCTGAATTCTACAAAGCCTTTAATGACGTATTATTATTACCAATACTCCTCAAGCTTTTCAAAGAAATTAAAAGTGATGGAGAGCTCCCAAATTCATTTATAGAAGTCAGTATCACCCTGATCTTCAAACTGGATAAAGACCCAAAAGAGAACTACAGACCAATCTCATTAACAAACATAGATGCAAAAATTCTCAACAAGATTTTAGCAAATAGAATGTAGCACATTATCAAAATCAGCATCAGAATCAAGTAGTAGGTTTCATCCCAGAGGCAAGGGTGGGTCAACTTACTTAAGTCAATAAAGGTAATGCATCATGTAAACAGAAGCAAGGTCAAAGACCACATCATCATATCAATAGACTTACAAAAGGCCTTCAACAAAATCCAACACACCTTTATGATAAAAACCCTGAAGAAAACAAGTACAGAAGAACCATGCCTGAATGAGATACAAATTATCTGTGGCAAAATAATAGCCAACATTATACTAAACAGAGAAAAACTAAAAACACCCTAATTTGAGGGACAAGATAAGCATATCCACTATCACCTCTTCCATTCAATATAGTACTTGAAACTCTAGCCAGAACAATTAGGCACGAGGAAGATATAAAAGAGATACCTTTAGAAAAGAACTCAAATTATCAGTATTTGCTTATGACGTGATACTCTATGTAGGAGTCCCAAAGAATGCCACCAAAACCTTTTAGAAGCAATAAACAACTTCATCAAAGTATCGGCATATGAGATCAACACACAAAACTCATTAGCATTTGTGTACACCAACAAAGAATAGGATGAGAAGGATATTACGAAAGCAGTACCATTCCTAGTAACTTCAAGAAAAATGAAAAACCTAGGAATTAATCTAATGAAGGAAATGAAAGAACTCTACAAAGAAAACTACATGAAGGAGATTGCAGAGGACATCAGAAAATGAAAAGATTTCCCCATTTCTAGATAGGCAGAGTCAATACTGTCAAAATGGCCATACTTCCAAAGGCATTATACAGATTCAGTGCAGTCCCAATTTAAAGACCAACAGCATACTTTGCAGATTTAGGAAACAGTCCTAAAATTCATAGGGAGCCAGAAGAGATTGAGAATAGCTAAAGCAATTCTGGGCAATGAGAGCAAAGCACGCAGTACAGCAGTACTTGACTTTAAGCTATACTACCATGCATGTGATTTTAAAAACCCAGCAGGCTACTGGAACGAAAACAGACACATAAATAAAAGGAACAGAACTGAGGACACGGCAGCCTCACCAGACACACTCAACTATCTGATCTTTCACACAGTGACCAAAAGCATGTTTTGGGGGAAGATGACCTACTCACCAAGTAGTATTGAGAAAACTATTTATCTGTTTGCAGAAAAATGAAAATGGACCCTCATCTCTCCCCATATACTAAATTAAAGTCAAAGTGGATCGAAGATCTAAACATTAAAACAGACACAGTAAACCTTCTGGAAGAGAAAACAGGTAAAACACTTGAAGCCATGGGTCTAGGAGAGGATCTTCTAAACAGAACCTTAGTTACACAAGAAACAGCAGCACGAATCAAAGAACAGGATCATAACAGAATAAAGAGCTTCTGTACAGCAAAAGAACCAATCAATAGAGTGAAGAGACAACCTACAGAAGGACCAAAATATTTTTCCAGCTACTCCTCAGACAGAGGACCATTTCTAGAATATTCAAAGAACTCAAAAAAAGAAAACAATCTCAAATGAAAGACTTGGTTACAAAATGGGCAAGAGAAATAAACAGACACCTCACAGAAGAAGAAATACAAATGTGACAGATACATGAAAAAATGTTCAAAATCTCTGGCCATCGTACCCCAGAAAGAACAGCAATCATTAGGAAATCAAACAAAACGAAGGCTGACGAGGCTGTGATCAATCGAGAACCCTTCTTCGTTATTGGTGGAATGTAAATTATTATAATTAGTATGGAAATCAGTATGAAGATTTCTCAAAGAACTGAAATTAGAAATTCCATAAGACCCAGCTATCCTCCTGCTAGACATCATCCCCAAAGAGCTTAAATCATTATGCCTCAGTGATACACACTTACCAATGTTCGTAGCAGCACGATTTATAATAGCGAAATCCTAGAAACTGCCTATATACCCGTCAATAGATGACTAGGTAAACAAAATGTGAGTGTATATGTAATAGAATACTTAACTTAGCTATAAAGAATGACAGATTTGAGACATTTATGGGAAAATAGATGCACCTATAGGAAAATACAATGTTGAGTGAAGTAAAACAGACATGCAAGTGTTAAAACCATCTGGTATCCCTCATTGGAGTGAAGCTAACTACAAACAAAGAAAATGATATAGGGTGGATAGAAAGGGCCAAAGGGACGGGTCTCTTGCAATAGAGAAGTGATCAGAGGGAACGAGGATGAGAGGTGAGAAGGAGCAGAAGCACAAATAATATGTATAAAGATGTGCCATGTACATGAGCCTCATAATCTCAGTTAATGTACAGAATAACATAAACTAACACAAACAGTATCAACAAGCATGAAAAAGAGGATAAGGAAATGGGGACGGGCAGGACAGGGGAAGCAAAAAAGAAACAACCACTCCCAGGATGACTATAAACTGCATTAGTACCGCAAATATGTACTAATAAAAAAATAAGAAAGTAACAGTTTTGAACCTCAGTTTGCCAAGGCCAATCTCATTAACAGGTGATATTCACTGCTGCCATATAAATGCCGTGAAGATGAATACAGAAGGAATATATCCTGCCCCTCCATAAAGTTATTTCCCCACCACTACCCTCACACCATGGCTAAAATTCCACCCCAGGGCCCAGTAATAAAGACTCATGAAGTCTCTTGGAAGTCTCCTGGGGTACTACATGAGACGCCTTAGGTGTAGGGTATTTAGTATATTTACACTTGCAAGGAAGTGGAAGAATCTCCGATCACAGAAGCAACAGATCCGTGACCTTGGAAAAAGCCTCCCTTCTACCATGGTCACCTGCTTCCAGAAGACTGAGGAGCAGAGACGACCCTAATGTCACACTTAGGCGCCTCAGTGACCACCAGCACTCCTTGAGTCAGAGTCCCCTGATTCTGCCCCTGAGATCAAAGTTCAATCCAGATCCAACCATAGGAGATCACAGGTCCCTAACTTCTGGAATGCTGGCCGAGCTCTATCCATCGATCCTGATAACAGCAGAGGTAGGGCAGGAGATAGAACTGTGAGTAACTAACTACCTAAAAACCAGGGCCTGGCAGAGCAGAGAAGCAGCTGAGATATCTCCTTCCTCAGGACCCCTTTCTGCCTCTGATTAATCTTTTTTGTGTTTCTGGCATTCTAAAAATACAACATTTATCTCAATGTATTAGAAAAGTTTATCATCCTTATCCAATCGCTAGGTCATTTAGAGGAGAGATTTTATTGCTTTTTATTTTCAACATCTAATAATGAACCCAGCAGTGAGCGAGTATGTGTTGATTTGAATTGAAGTACTTAATTAAAGGTTACAGTGAATTTCAGAGGACATTAAAAACAAACCCAAACTTTCGTTCTTCATCTTTTGTTCTAGTCCTACACAAGCCTGACAAATTAGATTTTCTCTTTCCCTCTCCAAACATGCTTAGAAGGCATTTCTAACATTTTGGTTCTGAAATCATCTTCCTTCATGATGTGAACTTAAAGCATCTACACTGGTGACCTTGGATATGCAAAGTCCCTTCTTTGAGTTCAATTAAAATGCAAATACTCCCGGAATAAAAGAGAAACATCTGCCAATCTCTGAATCCTGACTGAGAGGCATCCTGGGACCAGTTCACAGAGGCTACTAGAGACCTAGAGAATGGGCCACAGGACAGGTTGGCACCGGGATGACACCCACAGCTTCAGTGAGACGACTGTGTAAAATCAGGAGTTTCCAGAGAGCAACCAACAGCTTCCGAAGCGGGAAGCATAAAAGACAGTGAGATAAAAAGAGAAAGGGGAAACCAGGAGGCACAGAGTCTGGCTGCTTGTTATCACTGCTGATTGTCATCTGATGTTACTCAACTACAAAATACAGAATTGCAGTCCTCACCCTCACTGCTGTAACTGAAGTGGAGCGATCGTATCGTCCACCTAGGTGACTGCAAAGTCTTCTAAGGCCCTGCTTCCCCCTCAGCCTCCTTGGGGGTACTCCTAACACAGCAGACAGGACGATGTCCCTTAGCTATCAGAAGCCCTTTGCTGGCTTATCCTTCTCAAAGCAAAAAGCAAAGACTAAAGAATGGCATGCAGGACCCCACAGGACGGGACCCACTCTCTGCCACTCACTCCATTACACCCAGCCTGGCTTCGAATCCATTTTTTGCACCTACTAAGCACACCAGGGCTCTGGGCCATTTCTTCACTGTACCCTCTGAGGAGCAATACTTCCCATCCACCACCCCAACAGCAAGACCAACACCCCTTTTCTACTGTCTCTAGTTCACCTCACTTTCCTCCCTACTACATACCACCCTGGAATACACAAGATAACCAACTTATTATGCAGAAGGTGTCTCTTCTAGCATGGGATAGACACCTTCCTGGAGTAAGCATTTTTATGTTTTATTTGTTGTAATATTCTTATAGTTTGGAAAGGCATATACCAGACACTCAAAAACATTTATTGAATTAATGGTTTGTCTGAATGAGATTAATTATTTCAACTCATGGAGACACATTTCATACTACTTACCTTCCAAATCATATGTGGTTCTGCAGAAATGGGCAAAGTCACATATTAACTACTACCCACAAAGTTCCGGTATAACGTAACTGGGAATGTTTTGATGCCTTAAAAGAAAGAGACCTTAATAAATAGGAGGTCAACTATGAAGGGTCATGAAATAGCAGACATGCCCAACTGATTACCCAGGCAAGCTCTGTGTCTGAACAGCTTCAATACCGGGCCTGTCACGGGAGACCTAAGAGTTCAATGAGTAGCAGACTACACTAGATTTTGACACAAGTCACCAATTTTCATATGAAATACTATGATAACTCACCAAAAAAATTTAAATATTTTTATAAATGAAAGCAAAATACACTGGGAACCCTAGCCTCATCCATAATTGACACTGACAATATCAGTCCTTACCAAGGAGGGGGATATATCTCAGGCACTGAAGATGCTGATCAGAGTAACCCAGGTAGTAGTCAAAATGCTCTTGTCAACCATCATGATTAGAAAACAAAATAATATTTTAAAACTGCATCTGAAATTAGGATAACATCAATCATATACTGATGCAAACAGATTCTGTCAAAGAAAAAAACACATCAGATATGCTTTACATCTGAATTTAGTTCAGCACACTCCAGCTATTCCATTTTATTTTAATATAAAGGAAAAAGGACTCAGACTTTGAACTGACATCCTTCAAGCATTTCCACTTTAATTTGATGACCATCTGTTCACTAGGATCTCTACCCTTTGGGATCTGGGAGTGAGTGATCTAAATCTGAAGCTCTTTGACTTAAAAAAGGTCCTGTGCTTGGACTGATACCACACAGGAAGGAGGGAGGCAAAAAACGGCTCCCGAGAGCTTGGTAATGCTTTGATATCACAAAGCTTTTGTCTATGTCCCCTATCGTTCTGTGAGATAATCTTATCAATTTAAACAAAGCAGTCAAATGCAAAAAAAAAAAAAAGAGGTAAAATTCATCTCCCTTGGCATCAATTTTAATGATTTTCATATTTAAGTTATTATTCCTGAGAATCATTTGTACTAAAAAAAATGTAGGTTTTCTGATTTTAATGTGGAGAGAGAACAGAGCAAAAAGCAAGTGAGAAATAAGATGAAAAGGAGCAGTATGTCTCAGAGAGCAACTATTTTTATAAAAGTTACAAATTTTACCATAAAAAACTTTTTTTCCATCCAAAGCAATAGAATCATATGGACTTGTAGGTACACAGTACTCATTAATATTTTCATATTCATTAACCCTAGCATGCATTTCTATAAGCTTGAATTTTCCTAAGCTGGAAATAAAGAAAAAATAAGGAAAAGTTTAAGGCTGAAAATTCTTCAGTTTTTGGAACGGGAAGAAAGTCAGGGAAAAGCAGATCTTCCATAGGCCTTTAATTTATCAAATCTCCCCTGTCCTAGCCTCTTCCAACTCTGCATCCAAAACAAGGACCAAAGATGAACAAAACAGTGACCACAAACAGAAACACTGAGGAAGATTCTGGCCTGAAGTCATTTTTCACAAAAATAATGAACAATCTAAGTGTATGGCAGCAACGTTTAAAAACGATTTGTCAATACATTTGGAAAACAGTAATTGCTAGATGGCAGTTTTTAAAAAACACCAATGAATTTCACAATCACACCTGTACTAAGAAGTTATTAAGGTCATTTTACCTTAAATATACCGAAAATTTAAAATTCAGAATCGTGAAAATATTGAATTCTATCTATCTCATTTGCTTTGAAAGTTTAAAAAAGATGGGTTTAAAAAATACAATTGGAAGTCAAAAAAGATGGCGGATTGACAGGTAGCACGGTAGAGAGCCTCTCTGAGAAAAACAGCTCAGATGCCAGAATTTAACACCATGGAGAAGACCAGACGACAGGAGAGGGTTTCTCATGACCCAGGAGGAAACTGAGGAAAAAGAAAAACAAAAGAAAAAGCGTGGATGGAGGGCTGGAACTGGGCCACGCCCATGGTCGGGACCTAACAGCCAGGGACGAAACTGTCCTGAACCTGAACCTGTGACATCCGCAGGGCACAGACTAACGTGGTGAAGGCACTCTCTGGTGCTAGCTCAGAGGAGAGGGGCCAGCCCACATCGCCCCTGCATGCACTTCACAGATCAACAGCAAGCTGGAGAGGGCAGCAATCCCCAAAGCCAACATGCTCCAGAAAAACCGTAAGCAATACAGAAAGGACCTGAGACCTCCATCATACACCTGTCTGAAAGAAACCAGAAACATGACGAGAGAAAGAAACAAGAAAAAGCCTCCAGCCACCGACCAGGGAAATTAAGTCCAGGAGAGGGAAAAAAAGAAGAGCTTGAGGGCAGCAAACATGTAATATCAGACACGGCCTCAAAGGAAATAAAAGAAATACTTCTGTGACCTCATCAACAAACTTAAATCTGAAATTCTAACGCAAGTGAAACAAGATATAAGAAGATTAGTAAAAGAAATGCTAAGCACTTCTCAAGAAGACACAGAAGGAAGAATGGAGGAACGCAGAAAAAGGAGAGAAATCTTTGATGAAGAATATAAACAAAATCTAGAATACTGAAACAGATCCAAAGAGAATACCAGGAAATTAAAGACTCCATTGAAAGCTGGCAAAATTTCTTGACAGAAACTAAAGATAGACTTTCAAACTTGAAGATAGATTTGCAATGTGTTATGGTGAAAGGAAAGATCTCTTAAAAATGACAAGGAACTAGGAAGTAACAATACAAAGGCTAGAAGAAAACAAGAGGATCTATAACTTAAGAATAAAAAATGTGAGCAAAGAAGCAGGGGCAAATACAAATGAAATAAAAAGGCTATTCACAGAAATAATTAAGGAAAACTTCTCAAGCATAGGAAAAGGAAATGATATGCAGATATATGAGGCACACAGAACTCCAGCCAGCTACAACCAAAACAGATCTACATCCAGACATATAAAAATCAAAATCCCAGAAATTCATCAGAAGAACAGAATATTAAAAGCAATCAGAGAAAAGAAACAGATCACCTATAAAGGAAAACCCATCAAAATTACAATAGACTTCTCGACACAAACCATCAAATCAAGAAGACCTTGGAACGAAGTATTCCAAGCCTTGAAAGAAAATAATCTCCAACTTAGATTAATGTACCCTGCAAAACTATCACTCAAAATTAATGGAGAAACAAGATGTTTCCACAACAAAGAGGAACTGGGAGAGTTCATGACCACCGATCCAACCCTACAAAAAATACTGAAGGACATTCTAGAGAGACAGAAGAAAATCACCAGGATTCCAGGAACAATGGTAGAGAGACCTCAATGAATGGGGCAGACAGTGGAATGAAAGAGAAAAGTAAGCAACAATGACAGAAAAATAGTATAGCAGAGATGAGGCAGAGAAGATTGGCTATAATCGCTAACACAGATGGCCTGGCCGCACTAATAAAAAGAAACACAGGCAGAGTAGATCAGGAGGTAGGGTCCATTGAGATGCTCTGAATAGGAAATACAATCAACCTGAAAGAGGGTTAATGAACTGAAAGCCAAAGGTCAGAAAACAATGCTCTCTGTGACAGGGAACTAGAGAGAAATAGGGACAGCTCGTCCAGCAGTGCAGATAGGTTGAAAACTCATGACACTTTTGTGCAGTGAAGAACTACTCAGCTATAAAGAAGGAAAACCTTGAGGCTTTAGTAAGTAAAGGAATACAGCTCATGATCAAGCTCAGGGGTCAAAAGGTTCAGAACCACTTAGGCAGATAGTGGGTTGCCCCCTAATCTAAAAACTAAAGGAGTTAGTGGAACCCAAAATGTACAAAGCACCCTGAGAAAGTAAAAGGGTAGGAATTGTCTAAAAAAGAAGGCAGAAGACATTATTAATAGTGTATCAGGATTTAAAAGCCACATTATTCTCATCACTCTGTTTAGTTTGATTTTATTCTGTTCCAGTCTGTCTACTCATACTAGATTTGAAAGCACAGACAGCTACCCCCAAAAATAGCAGTATATACTATGAGCCCTGTATTACTTACACTGTTTTACTATGACTGATCTTATTTGAATCTGGTTTGTTAGATTGCTGTTTTGTCTTAACTGATTTTATTAGAATCTGGTATGCTTGATAGTATCAAGTCAGAGTAGAGGCAACTACTCTGAAGACAACAAGATTCAACAGGATACCCATTCGGGCTGGATTGTTACCTGCTTTTGAAGTCATGTAATGTCTCCAATGTTTTGTTTTTTTAATATTGCTATGTATTGCTATGTCCAATTATACTATGACTGATGATATAAACAATTCTATTGAAAATAACGAGACATCATAGTAACTACTGTAGATCACCTCATATTGTGGTTCTATATGACTTTTTTGTTTCGTGCTTTTCTAAGAATTTGCTTTGTTGTCTTGCTTTGATTTGTTTTTCCCTCTAATACAGAAAGGATAGGTATACATGTAGAGATTCATACATGCATAGAACTTCTAAACAGTTTATGAGAATTGATTATAGTTATTGTAAAAAAAAAAAGAGAGGAAAAGAAAGTGCTCTAAAGGATATAACTGCATGTATGTTTAAGTGTGTAAGACTGATAACCGTATTACTAAGTTTTTGTTGGATAGGTGAACAGAACTGTTTGCAGTCTCACTGTTTAAATGTCCACTTTTGGGCTGAGGATTTAGCTCAGCGGCATAAGCACCTGCCTCGCAAGCATGCAGTTGTGAGTTCGATTCTCGGCACCGATTATAAAAAAAATTCTTTTTTTTAGTAAAGCCACTTTGTAGGCTTTACTTATGTAACTTGAACAACTACTTCTAAGAGGAAAATATGTAATTATCAGCTAGTGATTTCTTACTGGTTTTTTTGAATTATGTATTATTTCTACCCTCTTTCTGTTTTTTTTTTCTTTAAATAAAAAATAGGAGGATTTAATCTCTAAAACTTTTTTAATGACATAGGTTTTGCATGTACATTGAAAATTCTGGTCATTTTTCTGTAATGACCAGACAAACCTAAAGTCAGGCTAAGTTAATAATTAATGTTCGTTGCTTCTCTGTGCCAGTAAATCATAGTATTAAAGAACATGGCTTCAAGAATTAGCAGACTTAAATAATGTCAGCTCTGTATCAGACTTGTGACTCAGACAAATTAATAACTGACCTTCAGTTTCTTGGCATATATGAAATAGAGCTGATACTATGGTTATAAAAATAAGCTAAAGTTATCCACTTCAATTAAATTTTAACAATTTTGTATTGCTGTGAGTGTATTTCTTAACTTATGGAAAGAATGTGCTGTCTGGAGCCTTATAATTATTACTGTGCCGTGATAAGGTGAATCATCCTTGTGTCTCCACATACAATCCTCTGAGGTTATCTTCTGTACATTCTGTCGAGTTTTTTTTGTTTTAATTTCTGAAATATCAACTCTCTTCCTCTTCATTAAGCTAAATCTTAAACATTTCCGACAAGCCTAGCAAATATAATAACTTCCCTTCCTAACCATACCTCATAATAATATTCCTGTTATATTCAACTCGGTCAGTAACTGTCTTTTCATAATCTGAATTATAAGATGTTAACTTTTCTCATGCAGCAAGGCTTCTGTATTATGGTTTCCATAGACTGGTATTGGTATCCATAGATTGTAATGGTATCCATAGATTGGTACTGGTATCCACAGATTCACCAACAACAGAAGGAAAAGCATCTGTACTGAACATACACGACTTCTTTCTTGCCGTTGCTGTCTAAACAATACTATATTCCAACTATGTCCACTACTTACATTTTATTATTTATTATAAGTAACCTAAAGATGATTAGCATATGACAAGATACGAAAATACTACACAAATTTCTGTAAGAGTTTTGAGCATCTGTGCATTAGTATGAAACAGCCCGGGGAGGGACACTTCAACGCACTTTCTGACTGCACTGTACATTTAATCACTCTCTACAGTGTCTCCAAACTGTACAGATGTATTTTTCTGTTGAATAAAATTTAATTTTTAATATAAATTATTATATCTTACTTTTCTTTAAAAAATCACATACACTCCAAAGAAAGTATAGTAGTGGTAGACATACAGTTGCTGTTTAATACATGCTTTTTAAATTGAATTGTATGCTGGGGATTTGGCTCAGTGGTGTAAGCACCTGCCTGGCAAGCACTAGGTCATGAGTTCGATCCCCGGTACCTAAATAAATAAATTGAGGTGTACTACCATATCAATTATGTGACCATAAGGCTTGCTTTATTTAATCATCTGGAAAGTGCCAGAATTAAATGCACTCTCAATGGTACTGAAACTTCTAAAATCGCAAGATTTTAATGAGCAAAACTGAAAATCTCCACCTCCTTCTAACACAGGCACATTCGTGATTTTATTTTCTTTATTGAACAAGTGTGAAATTCTGGGCATAAGATCTACACCCTGGGTTACTGACAACTGGCCTAGAAATAGGCTTCCAGAAAGCCAAGCTCGGTCCACAGCTGAACCAGACAAAGTGACCCAATTTCTAATGCTGCCCCACCCATGCGCACATAAACGCCAACCTCACATCCGTGTTCACTGGGCTGCTTCAGAGTATTTAAAAACCAACATATCTCTTCTCTTAATTCTATTTCCTTACACCCACCTTGCTCATTCTTTCTATAGTTCATACTTGCCAAATATGTAATATTTGTAATAAGCCAAATGATTTTCACATAGAGTGGAAATGTCTATTCCCTTTTGCCCTATATGTACATAGCTAAATCTATAGTGATTTAGCTGTTAGTATGGGGAGCAATAAAGAAATCATCCTGGAAGACTAGCAGAAAATTAATAATTATACATAGATATGGACAAGAAAAACAATTTCCAAACTGCCTTGGCCATATTATGGTCCTAAGTACATGATAATATTGGTTAACATTTTTATATTAACCAACCCTACCTATTACACCATCAACATGGGCTACTTTGATGGAAAATAGAGTCCCTCTTATTAAGTGGCCAGTAATGTGTCCTATTGCCCAATCTCAACTTGCTACCTTTAACTCTGTTACTGGGCCTAATGCTATAGGTCTTGGGGTCAAAGACACAAGAGATGGGTAATGTCAGACAGACTACAGTTTGTCTCTACATTCAAATACACCCAATTCTGGTGGCCCCTCCTACACCCACATAGCATGGATGTCATACTCTTGATTTTTCCTTGGAAAAAAAGTCTCTTCCGGATTTCAAAATAAGCATGCAACGTGCAACATGCAACAAGTACCTTGGGTTTCTTATTTTCGGGGCCCGCCGCCTCGGGCAGTGCACAGGGCGCAATCAGGTCCTTGGTTCTTGTTAGAGAAACGGGCGCTCCCCAGGTGGATTTGGCGCCTTCGGATCTCCCCGCTCTCGCAGGCCACGCGGCTGGGCCCCCGCTGGGGGGCAGCGCCGCAGGGCCTGGCGGGCGGGAAGGTGGGATCGCGGGCGCGGGGCAGGGGGCGTCCTTGCGGGGCGGGGCCGGGGCCGGGGCCGGGGCGGGGGGCCGGGCCGCCGCCTCTCGGGACCTGCCCAGGAGGTACGCGAGGGCCGGGGACGGGGAGAAGCGCTCCTCCGGGCAGGCCGGCGGGCCGGCGGGGGCAGCGGGCGTCGGGGCGCGGCTTAGCGGGGCGCTGCGGTCCGGCGTGGCCGTGGACGAGGCCAGGGAGGCCAGGGAGAGCGCGGGGCAGGATGCGGGCGACGACGGCCCCTGGTGGCGCGGCCGTGACTTGAGCACGGCGGTGAGCAGCGCCAGCCGGGACGGCCCGGGCCCCGCCGCACGCGCGCCCGAGGGGCTGCGGCCGCCCGCGGAGCCGGCGGAGGGCGAGGGGGAGGCGGCCGGGGCGGGCAGCGCCGCGGGGCTCGGGCAGAGGCTGTGCGTGACGATGCGCACGGGCAGGTAGGCGGCGGCGGCCGGGCTCCCGCGGGGGCTGCGCGGGGCCGGGGACGACGGGGAGCGGAACGGGGCCTGGGCTGGGCACGGGAACGGGGACCGGGACGGGGCCGGGGCCTCCGCCCTGCGCGCGCCGAGCTGCTCCTGCGCTGGGCCGCCGGCCGGGTCCGCGCCCACGGGGACGGGCGGCGCTCGCTGGTTAGTTGGAGACACAAAGGAAAGAGCGGGTGATTACGGGCGAGCTGCTGGCGGGCAGTGGGACAGAGCGCGCTGGAGGAGAGAGAACAGACAGGTGAACCGGGCATCGCGAAGGCGCCACGCGGCCTGTCCCTGTCCCTGCACGCGTCCTCCGCCTGTCGCCGCGGAGGGCCGCTCCGCAGGTCTTCCCCCAGCCATCGCTTTGAGTTTGAAGTAAGACCAGAATAAATGTGAAGTTTTGTACCCTAGACCTCGTTTTACCCCTGGAATCCATGTAGGCATCGGGGATATAATATCTAAAATAATTACCTTCGTTTGGAATTGACTTAAATCTCTGGTAGTATAAATTTGAAACTTCATTTTAGAAAATGAATTAGATGTGCTTCCGTATTAATAGGAAGCACGTATGCTTCCGTATACGTGCTTCCGTATTCCGTAAATCATTGTAATGGCGACAATCCTAAAAGCATTTGACACACTCTAAATGTTTAGAAACCTAAAACCTTGGACTGCTGACTCCTACATATGGTGCCCAGCATTCAAAAGATGAAGCGTCCAGCATCGACCTGGGATGATAAATTGAGAGTGAACCCAAAGTCCAAAATAGAGAGGGATTTTCAGATTATTTTCTCTAATTGCCTGTCAGATGGACCTTTCACAGTAACGTGTAAAAAACACTCAGCAGATGATCCGGGAAGGAGCAGGCCCTGGCTTCTATGGAGGGAAGCTGAGGACTTCCCAGTGTCAGCTGTAGGAACCGAGGCTTGCACACCAAGCAAACGCAAAGTGGGAAAAAAGAAACTTGTGATTTTATAAGAGAAGGTAGCTAAAAAACATTTGAAATAGACTGTTGTTTGTATTCTTGAACCACATAAAAATCTCCACTTTAAGACAGGTACTGAAATTGCAAATGATTCTAAAGCCTTTTAAACAGAAGCTACTCTTCACAATTACCGATTAGATTCTATCGATCTGTAAAGATAACTGTGCATCTGTAATGAATAATTTGAGGACTATTAAAATATTAATGAATATGAAGATATATACCTATTGCAGTAAACGGCATGAAAATGTACATGAACATAGCAATAAAACTGGGCAAAATCTTAATTTATAAATATAAAATATAAAAGTTATTTCTTGATTTTGACTTACAACATGTTAAGTTTCCATCAAACCTAGGATGAAGATCTTCGCGCCTTATAGTTTTAAGGTCCAAAAATATTTAAAACTGGTAAACCTCTCATCCCAGACATCTTAGGTTTGGAGCAAATTTAATCAAAAATATTTCTTTTTTTTTCTATGTACATTCATGTGCAAATTTGCAACATAAAATGTTTTACCACGTGAACAATTTTGAATATACTGACATAAACCAGAATATCAGAAAAGCAGTGATAACTGAAAATCAAGCTGAATCCAATCAAATTGAGGAAGAAAGCTTAACAGTTGCCTCACACGTTTTCCTTAGTAACAACTATTTAGCCAGAGTTTATAGAAGTGATTCATCGGCTTAGGGAATATATTTCAATCCACATATCACCCACTGGGCAGCAGAATATTTCTGTAACCACAAGAATGACAACATTCCATGCAGAGTTATGTATCTTTTGTAGTTGCATTAGTGTTTGATGTTTAGGAAGTCATTCTCTCTGAGATAGTGTGTTCGGGGCTTTATTGTTGTGGCGTGGTTTTGTTTGGTCTTTCCTCCTATAACTGTTCCCATAACTGATCTCTCCTTGTGGAAAGAAGGGAGCTATTTCAGGACTCCACAGACTGTCCACGCTTGCTGATCTGGCCTGCATAGCTGCCTGGTGAGGAACTTGGGTTAGTAATACCAATGACCACAAAAACTCCATCACCTTCTCAGGCGTGTTGCTTCCAAATGACTCCAACACGTGACAAAATCATTGGTCAGATCTTGATTAAGTCCATAATTTTGAAGGTTTTACTCAGAAAATAAAACTAGTTCCTTCCAGTTGAAGTCAGTGACTTTAATTACCAGCCATTTTTCTGCTTGAACTGATGCTTTACCTTCTGTATGTAACTCAGAATTTTAGCATTTTAAAAATGAAATTATTGAGGAAATTTAACAGCCATTATGTTCTAGGGGACTTTCTCTACTTAAAGCTGCCAGAAGAAAAAATCGACCCCAGCATGATCCTATCTAAGGGTCCCGGGTTGGTTTCACTGAAAATTCAAGGGCTGTGGCCTCAGTGGGCCTGCGCTCTCAGCCTTTTTGTCGGTGGTTTACTTTTTTTCTTGTCTTGAAACCTGCCCTCTCCCCCACTCTACACAGCAGTGTCATCCTCCCGAACCCTCACTCTGCCACCGGCCCTATCAACTCGGATTCAGTGTGTTTTCCCTAAGAGAATCTGAGATTATGAGGAAGCCAGTGTTTTCTACATTAGCTTTGATTCCTACTTCCATTATTCCAAGGGAAAACGGTGACTTTCCACTACTTCAACGACATCTATTCTCCCTGTGTTCTTAGAGGCTTCATTTCCTAGGTTGTCCCGCAAGTCTCCCGTTGTCTTCCTTCTTGTATTTTCACTAGCTCTCTTCCTAACATAAATACCTGGCAGGAATCTCAGTCATGTTGGCAGATAGTAAAAATGCCCACCCCGTTTCACTGTTTCCCAGGTAGAAGCAGAGCCCTTTGCTTTGACTCCTAGTACTTGCTCATCGAGGCTTGCTGGCTGCAGAACACTGTTAGGAGGTCCTGGGCTGGTCTGTCGGAAGACAGAGCACGTCTCGGCAGACAGCTGACCAGCCATCAACCAACCCAGCAGCCGTCACAGACACCGAGTGAGCCACAGGAAGACCAGCTAAGCCCGGCTCCTACCCAACTCAAATTAGGACACAGCTCAAATTACTGACCGAGGGATTTTTGACCTAATGGTTGTGTTTAGAAACACTGATGTTTGGCTCGTTTTGTTAAGCAGCAAAAGTTAATAGATGAAAATGTGTACATGTACACCAAAATCTTTTATGATTCTACATGTTACAGACCCAAACTTCTCAATTAAATATGTACAGTACAATCTGTTGTATTGGTTTCCTTCATTCTTGAGGCCAATATACACTAAAATAAACTTCTGAAGAGTCACAACCTCGTATAGATGCATCCTTTTGAGTGTGGGTGAAAACTGTGACTTGATTGGAACTAATAGAACATGACAGCAAGAGATTTCCGCATGCAATTAAGCTCCTTAATCAGGTAACTTTAATTAAAGTTACCCTATGTGGGCATGGCCCAATCAAATGAGCTATTTTCTGCTGTTCACTCTGAGAAGCAAGCTGCCGTGACCTCTGTAGCTCAAGGAAATGAATTCTACTGACACAGTCAGAGATCTCGGAAGGGAATCCACCTCCAGAGAGGATGGAACCTGCTCATACCTTGAGACCTGGACTCCAGCCTGGCCTGACTACTGATTTACCAAAACCAGGAGTAAATAACTGCTAATTTTGCACAAGTCTCTATAAATTTGTGGTGATGTTATGTAATAAGAGACAAGGAACATTCCACTGACTTATCAGTTTTCTTCCCTCTTCCACAGAAACTGTCAGTCAATGTCTACAATTATTTTGTAAAAACAAAAAAAAGTACTTAAACCCCTTATCTTTTCAGATTTCTTTCTAGAATTGACTCTGCATCTCTCCTTTATTTTAAACAGTGCTTTATCTGTAATGTCTGCTTCATTGCTCTCTCCCAGTTTATTTCCTACTTTTGGATGACTCCTTTTTCTTTTCTCCAGCCACTCTCTTCTTTTATGGTGATGCTTTCTCACCAGCCCCACCTTTTAGAATGTGCAGACTGCTTTGGTTCGTTGGTCAGGCCTCAGCTCAGACTACCCTGTGATCATCCCTTTCCTTCTGCTGTGGACACTCGTAGCAGGAGTTGATGGACCATGGAGAGCACAGCACCTTGGACAACCAAATTAGTCTTTACCTCCCAGGCAGGAAAACTCAAGTCCTAGCATCATCAAGTCAAGAGGGCCTCATCTTCAAGAGCTACCCCATCTCTCTTCTGGAATTACCAATGCAACACATGGAATTATCATGTGTGCACTTGTCACACACTTGTCACACAAATAACCCCTTTGCTCTTGGCTAATGGTACATATTAGGCTGCTCAGAAGAACAACAAGCCATTGCTCAATGATCACAAGATTCTGCCAGCATTGGAGCAAAGCCCAGGGCCTTCTAGTGGGTCAGGAAATTTCTCCTAAGCATGTCCAGGCCCACTTACCAGGAGACAAAGACGACAGAAAGAAGCAACCAACTACTCATCCTAAGCAAAAAGCAGTGCAAACAGCTGGTGGCAGAAGGATCATGCAAAGGTTGTTCAGATGAATAAAGTCGCTTGCTCAGAGATTTTTCCTGATCTGAAACGCTCACGGGTCTCTAACATTGCCTCCTACTGCCCATAGCTATATGTGCTCCCTGGGCCCATCTGGAACCTATCACTCTCCCTCCCCCAGCTGCATGAGCTTCGACTCCAGCTCCTCTCCTGTGTCATCAGGCCCTGCTGGCCCTGCTGTGACAGCATCTGCAGAGGCTTTTGACTGATGAGCCTGGAAATACAGCTCCACACGCCACATTTCAGGAGCTGCTGCAGCATTTCTGGACAGTCCTTCCAACAGTCAGCAGAACCAAGGGAGTTTATACCATAACTTCCTCCAGGGTCTTCAGCTTCTAAGTCACTGAGGCTGAAAGCTGTGTGTGTTTAGCTTTAGTAAGCAAAACAAGAGCAACATCACAGGCAGACTGAAGTTCATGCCTTGCTATCGTTCTCTCTCCAGTGCTCACTGGAAAGTTCCTGTAAGACTATGTAGGTTTTATTCTCACAGGAGCATGAGAAAGGCAAGATCATCTATTCAGCCTGCATCAGTCACTTCATCCACACACAGCGTGTGCATTGGGTCAGATCATGGGGACAAGGCCCGAATAGATTCACTAATACAGCAGGGTGAAAGAGACACGTGCAGACTGATATAATATATGATGCGAGGTAAACGGCCTGGGGGCAGAAGGAAAGTTCCTATGTCCAATGTCCTTACAAGCATTTTCTTCTAATTCTTTTCCCATAAATCTATGAAATCAAAATACAGACATGCATCACTTCATGGCAGATTTATAGGCTCAGAAATACTGAGTAGTTGATTTCATGTTGTGTAAGCTTTAGAGAATCTTACACAAACCAAAACAGCTCCGTGCCAGTAGGCATTGTCATCTCAATGGAACCAGTGCTACACCATGGGCCAAACCTTGTCACAGAGCACACAACTTTATTTAATAAATATTTGTACTAATGTCCAAACTGTCTATACTTCCTTATTTAACCCCCATCAGTTCTTCTGATCTTATTTTCCGTATCTTCTTTCCAGGTCTTAGATTCAAGCTACAGTTGAACAAATATATAAAGCCTGTCCTTCTCCACAGATTCCCAGCATCATACTCTAAACACACTGGCCTGCCCAGCTTCTTAAAGGCATTTGCAGAGCATCTGCCAGGGGCCAGGGGCTGCTCTGGGCACTGGACATACATGACCTCAGTCTTCTCAAAGAACATAGGTATCATGACATGTTACGCAGAAGGTAACTGAGGTTTTTGACTTCAGATAACTTGCTCGGATGAACATGGACAGTAGGTTGTCATTGCTTTCCTATTTCAGCACCTCCAGTTCCGTGACTCCCCTGTCCTCCCTTCCTGTCTGTTTCTCAACTTCACTTCTGTGCCCGTTAGTCCACTCAAGGTGTTTCCACTAAGGTCATCAAATTACCTCCTAATTTTCAGATATAATGGGTTTGAGTCACTTCAAGGGAAAAGATACATCCATTGGTTTATTTGACCTTGTGTTATATTTGCAATATAGACTCTTCTTTGAACTGAAAGTTCTTTGGATTTTTTTATTTCTTTCTTTCTATCTATCTATCTATCTATCTACTATCATCTGTTTATCTATCTTGGAAGCAGAGTTTTCGCTGTACTGCCCGTGATCCTGGTGCCTCAGCTTCTCAAGTGACTGGAGCCTCAGGCACCCACCACAGCATCTGGTCCCTTAAATAATGAGTATTTATCCTGTTCATCCCAGGAAATTCTCCTTTCCAGATTGTCTGGTTCCCTCTTCATCTTTTTCACTGGTGTCTCTGTTTTCTTGGGTCCTTTTATTTCTGTTTCCTAGCATTACCCCTATATCATCTTTCCTTCTTCTTTCCCAAAGAGATGACCTCCACTGCCCTTGCTGGGGTTAGTGGATTCCCCATGCTCCAGCTCCCGCCTACATCCTGGCTCCTGCTTCTGGTTGCTTTCTAGGTCGCATCTGTCACCTAGGGTCACAGGCTTCTCAGCCTTTGCGTTAGATGCTCAACTTTTCCCACGTCCTCCTAAGACCCATTTTTCTTTGCTCTGCAAATGATACCGACATTCACTGAGTTCCTTGGTTTTGAACTTGCTTCCTTTATAATTAGCTGTTCCCATTTGTTGAAAATGAACAAGCTGAACTAATTCTATTCTCACAAATACTTCTTTTTATACTCTGTCCACCATCACTCTCAGATCAGTGTGTCTATCGCCTCTTCTTGCCATTCTAATAATATGGTACTGATAGGAGAAAGAATTCAGATACCTTTACATGAACATTCAAATCCTTTTTTTTATCGGTACCGAACTCACGACCATGCTCTTGCAAGGCAGGCGCTTATGGCACTGAGCTAAATCCCCAACCCCTTCATATCCTTTTCTTATGAATTGTATTTAAGAGGATTTTGATTCAACTGCAATTCAAATTACAAGTGTACATTTAATTCATGCTTAATGCAATTTAGTCTTTTTAATATAATGTACCTAAACATGCCGCTTCAAGGATGTATTTGGGACATTTCAATCCAGAATATTTATATTACTGTTTTCAAGAACACTAATCGTTGTAGAGAATAAAGCAGTTAATAAAAACGAATTTAACATGAGCTTTACCTTTAGTACTTTGCAACCTGATAGGGGAAATAAGGCATGTATCTAAGTAAATATAGTAATGCTGCAATGGGATACTTATAAAATCAAATAATATACAGCTTTCAGAAGTGTATTGAAGGAGTGTTTGTTTTCACTGAGGCAACCAAAACCAGCTTCATGAAGAAGTGAATAGCTCAGCAAGAACTTCAGAGATGAGCAGCACAGGAACTTCTGAAAACTTTTCTTTTCAGACACTTTCTAGAGCCCCACTTAGTGCTGAGTGCAGTCCAAAGTGCGAGGGATAGAAATGAACAAGAGACCATCATCAGTCTCAAGTTGTTTCCAATCTGGTAAAGAAAAAAAAAAAAACCATGCAACTGATTACCACAGCAAAGTGAAAAGGAACTGCAGTGGAGAGGTTGTAAAGCCACAAAAGAATAAGATAAAAAAAGATGGAAGGGGAGTGTGCCTGCTCTTTGAAAAGGAGATTCTAGCAGGAGGGCCGAGCTGAGCTGGCATGGAGTCAGCAGCTGAGAGTGAAATGAACCTAGCCCCAGGAAGGAGAGGCACCCACACAGATACCCAGGGTTCGGGATGGGAATGTACCACGTGTGCACCACAGAGGTCTCACGAGAGCTGCAGTGAGGCTGGAAAGGAAAGGATGCAGGCCAGAGGAGCTGAGGACCCTGCTTAGAAGCAGCCTCCCACTGACTGACACACGGGGCTAACTTGTAGACAGTTCAGCCCTGACTCATTTTATACCAGGTAGATGACAAATTCACTTAATTGGCTGCACTTCTGACTAAAAACTGCTATTGTTAGTATCCAGTGGCTCAGTCATGCTATGCGTTGACTTTTTACATTAAATTCCCACTACTGACTGCATTAAAGTTCCCAGTGTACCTTGTCTGATGCACTGCTCGTTTCTCCAGCGCACAGGCTCACAGGTAACAGCTACACCTTATTTTATTTCATGATGACCTACCATCCATCCCTCAAATGGGTTATTATGGGAAATAGAAACAGGAACAATGACAGTTCTCAAACACCTCGGCATTCCTCTCCTTCTGGTAATCATAATATTCAGCCATTACTAGTGAATGAAACTGAGCTTTGCCTTTTTCTTATTACAAACTGAGGTAACATGAACTATAACCTCCCCCTAAATGTGCTTTTTGGAAGATGTATTCCAAAACATATAGTCAGGCTCTAGTCAGATTTCTCTGTATTTGACCACGCAAAAACAAAATAAATGGCCAACCCATGGGAAGTGATATATCAATTGGTTAAAAGAGTAATGAAAAAATTTCAAAATGTCTTTGTTACAAATATTTTTCATTTCATTTGGTAACATCCAAATGTCATTTTTCTCAAAGCCCTTACATAAAATTACCCTTCTCTGACAATGGAAATCTCCATGTGTCTAACTGGGTTATGTCATGATCTTTCCTGGGGCCAGGTGGAAATGTTTGAACCTATCACAGTTTCTCGAGAAAGTCTTTAATTGGATTATTGTATCTTACTTCATGCCAAGCGAAGATTTATTTCAGGAAAAAACAAGTGTTTTAAATTGTAGACCTGGATAGAGGGTAACACAGTGAGAGTCTTGTATTACCAAAGACAACATATGATGCTGCATATTTCTGAAGATGCTAAAAATATAGCATCAGAAAGTCAGTGAAGGCTTTAGAAATAAATGTGGGGCAAAAACCAAAAATAAAATGCCTATTTTTTCATAAATCCTACTAACACAATGAAACCAATGAACCAATAAACACGTCTTTCATATTTCTCTGGGACGTTCATTAAAGTTTGGACCGGCAGACCCTGAACAGGTCGAACAGAGCCAATGCTTGCTCTGTGGTCCAGAAGAACCGCACCCCACCGCATCCTCGCTAGCTCACTCTGCCCTCAGCCACACCTCGCCAATCCTAAATATGCATGTACAGCCCGTATCCTAATAGAAAGCCAGGGCAAAGTTTTCCTACGTTTTTGTCACAATCCTTTCCTATCAACCCCTTTCTCTCCTGCTATCACGAGATGCCAAGGATCTTTTTCTACTGTTTGGGCTGTTCACCTTTTATTCCTGCTGCTAAACTTTGGGGTGGAATATTCTCCAGATTCACAGACATCAGTTCCATTCTAGTGGCTTCCAGGATCACTACGATATTTTTGCCTGCCATGCAATGTGTCTACACCTCATAGCCTTTGCTGTTTTCTCTCTGGATTGTGCTCATGTCTGAAAAGTACTTCTTGGTGCACCCAACTGACCAGCTCTTGCTCTTCACTAAAGATTCTTCCAACATGAAAAGTCTCTAAGAAACATTGGAAAGGAAGGAGTCCTCGACCTCTGTCTAACCATGTTGCGTTTTCTCTTCGGGCTATTCACAGTATAATCATATCATCTTTTATCAATTTATCATCAGTGTTTATTTTTAGGGATTTTAACACATTTCTCTCTGAGGGTTCTGTGTGCCTTGAATGGTAAGGCCTTTGCAGACAGCCCAGGACAAAAGGATGTGAAGACTTCATTGTATTTTCGTGGGACAGCAAGACAAAACCTACCTGTCCATGCCTTTGCTGGGAGGCCGTCTGCTGAGGAGCTTCGGTATGTGACATGGCCTTGGGATCCGGCCCCCATACTTTGGGACGTACCACATCAGGGACCAGACTGGAGGAGAGTGCTAGAGACTTGGGCCGGGCCAGTGTGTTGCCTGTGGCCCCTGGTGCCCCTTGTTCGGCTTTTCTGCTAGTAACTTCATCTTCCCCTTCGGAGTCCACGATAAAGACATACTCAGCCTTGAAGAGATCACTTTGCTGCATTCCTTGAAGGTTGTTTGCTTTAAATATTCCTCCTTGTGAATTCTTTTCACAGACCTGTGACAGACCAGTCAGTGTTCCTTGGACTCTCTCTTGATCGTTCCCACCGTTAAAGGTCACGTCAGTGGATTTAGACTGTGGAAGAAGAGAGATAAAATCATTGACACTGGCTTGATGGATGTTTTTTTCTCAGATACACTGAAAATTTCAACATGTTTATAAAATATTTTTAAATGCTTTCAAAAATCAGACTGGCCTACAAGAGATTGGATTGAAGTTGAGGCTTTTGTTTACCTAACCCACTTGTTTGTACTCACCCAAAAACAAACTACTTGGAGCTCAGTCATAATGAGAGAGAAAGTAAGAGTGTGTGGATAAAGAGAGAAAAAGACAGACAGAAAAACACACAGAGACACAGAGAAAGACAGACAGACAGAGAAAGACAACAAAGGAAAGAGACAGAGAGTGAGAGAAGGAGCTTGACTTTCTGTAAAGACAATCATGAAACACCCGGGAGAAATGAGAATAGGAATTGGTCAAGGTGTTGTAGGTTGGCATAACTGACACCATCTTGTGCCCTGTATTTTTTGACCTAGAAAAGTAAAAAATTACTCAGGGTACAAGTCCCATGAGAAAAGCAGAATGAGCTGTACAGGAGAAAAATTAACCTGCTTAACAAAGAAGCAGGATATAGGTGTCAACCAAAATTAATGTAAGATTCTAACTAAATTGTTTCCAACAGGATGTCTTTTTGTGGTTTTCTGTTTTAAAAGCTCTATAACTTTCCAGTTGAGTGTCACTTATTTGGACTCTGAAACAGGGGTCCATGGGTGGTCACTGAGCTCAGCTAATAAAATCCCAAAATGGGTCAGTTTGGCTGCTTGGATTCCTATATTGATTATGAACCCACTTCAAAGGATTTAGTCAGTGGTCAAGGAACTCATATATACTTTAAGAAACCAGGACGGGGAAGGAAATTCCATTCAAAGGTTCTGAAATAATATAAACTCTCATACTCAGACAAAACCATCTAAGCTAGTGAGAAAAACTTTTGAATAGGACATAAAAAAGATGTGGAGATTTTTAGTACAGGGTATCTTTAACTTTTATTTTACTTTTAATTTGTAATTCTCAATGTTCATATCCAGTTCTCTGTAAATACATAGAAAGTTTAAAAAACCAGAACTAAAACAGCTTTATCAAGCTACCAAATTTCTTAAAAAAAAAAAAAAAATCCACTGAGATTGTATCTAAAAAACTCTTTATCGATTTCCTGTTTGGATAATGCCTTCCATGATTACTATTTTCTTTTTTTCTGGAACTTTTCTATGGGGTTAAATTTATTTCAAAATAAAAGTTAAGCCACTAAATAACTATAGTCAACTAAACTTATTTCAAAATAAAAATCTGAGCCACTGAATAACTATGGTCGTCAGTCTAAGATAAGCTGCGGTGTGTGTCTTATGTTGTGTGCATGATGGTTGAATGAAATCAGACCACAGATACAGCCACCCCACCAGACTGTACTCAGCCACTACTGCCCACAGGGTTGGGTTAAAGCATACAACAGCTCTGCTTAGGTTTCCTCTGTTCATTTGTCTCTGTTCTTTTACTATATCTTTTCCCACAGCATTTTCACTACCTCACATTTTGATATATAGTTTACTTCTTTATTCTTCTTTCTTCCTTTCCCATAACAAGAAACCATATGAGTAGTTTTTAGTCATTATAGTCCAAGTACTAAAAGCATAGCATATGTGCAAATTTGGCACGCGCATGTGTGTGTGTGTGTGTGTGTGTGTGTGTGTGTGTGTGTTAATGAGGGGCCACTTAACCTAGTCTAATTGGTTTTTGTTTTTGATTTTGGTTTTTTGAGACAGAGTCTCACTATGTCATTCAGGCTGGCCTTAAACTCACTATGTAGGCCAGGCTAGCCTTGAACTCATGGTGATCTTTCTGCCTCAGCCTCCCAAGTGCTGGGATTACAGGATTGGGCTATCACACTGGCTTAAATATTTGCTCAACTATTTAAAAATAAGAAAAAAAAAGTTTTAGTCTTTTGCAGATGTGGTTGTACATATATCACTGCAGTGATCAAATGAGTATTAGCATCTTAGGAAGCTCAGGAGGTTTGCAGCCGAGATTGGGTCATCCAGCTACAGTCTCACAGTTTCAAAGGGTGCAATAAGAAAAGATGCCATGAAGGTGCTGCATGTGTTTAAGTGCCATCTGGAAGGAACTTCCCAGAGCTGTTCATTTAGTAATCAGGGTTTCTCTGAAATCATGTGGTCTCATTTGTCCTTGAAATAAGACAGCAGCATTAAGAACTAGAGGGTTATAGATACAGTGGTATATTAGTACTTCCTAAATAAGAATAATCCAAGTTCTCCTGGTCCCATTTTATGTTAAGGATAAATAAAAAGATATGAAAAAAATACTTTAAAGAGAAAAAAATTACACTAAATGTTATTGTTCTAACACTAATCATTTTCAGATATTTGTTTGAATTTTACCTCCAGGATTGGCCTAGTTTTACACAGGCATAATCAGAGTAAATGCAATGAAAGCAGTCGTTGAGCCTAATCTGTCATGTAGTACCCTATGGTTGATATTTTCCACTGTATTTCATAATCAGTGTAAGTATTCCCTTGTCACAGTCATATACCAGCATATTCTTAATTGAAATCAATCCTCAGTTTCTAAAAGAAATAAGCTCTATTTATTTCTCATTAATTACTTTCATGCCAACCTTTGTTCTTCTTTTGTGCTATTTCCTTGAGATACATTTCCAAAAACTATATTACTGAAAGGTTTTGAACAGTTTTATGATTACGGATAAGAGTTTTCCAACAAATTTTACAAATTTACAAAACTAGCTGCAATATTTGGTCATGTCAATATTCCTACAACTGCCCCAACATTGGGTATTACTTTTAAATATTGCTAGTGTACTACATGTAAAGTTTTATTATCTAAGGTAAGTTTCATTATCTAAAATATATACTGGGGGAAATTGCTAGAAAAGAGAAATTGCCCTGTGAGTAGTAAACAACAAGATATCAACTCAGAAATGTTGAGACTAATTCATTAGAGACAATCTGGAATTTGATAACATTTAGGTTTCTGTTATATAATTTATAGATATGAGATTTTATTTTTAGTTATCATAGATTTCATAGTAATATCATTTTAAGAACAAGAAACAAACATACAAATTTATAAGTCATTATTATGGATAACAATATATTTTTTAAATTAAAAAAATAAAAATAATCCTACCCTATTTACAGTTTCTGGACTCTTATCGCCTGGCTCCTCTGGAATTCTAACAAGGTATTTGGAAGTGTCGGCCAGCTGAATGTGGGCTGGAAGTCTTCCAATGGTAGGGACAAAGCTGAACATCAGAGGTTTGGCTTCAGAATCACCAGAAGAGACCTGTGAGACATGTCACAAATTAGACCTTCACCCTCACTGAGCTCTACCCTGACTGTTCTCTATATGACATGATATTTATCTCATTTATTTTGATAAATTCCCTACTGTCCTATGATAAGGTGTATGGATGCCAGGAAAGCAGGTATAAAAATAGGCACAGTGTATCAGACCTTTTTATACCCGCATTCACCAGAGAAGCGAGCTACTCCAGGAAGGCCCTACTGCTGCCAGTGAAGGCAATGCACAGCAGATGGCTGGCGGATCCACTGAGGGTTTACCAGATGTCTGCACTGCTGTGGGCACATCTCAATCACACCATCTGGTCTGCTTCAAATGTGTTTTTTATCCATTTACCCCCAGGTTAGTAGGTTCAATCAATGACTCATAATCAACAAGCAGACAAGAAAATCCCAACATTTATTATCATCAAGAAAGTTGAGTAAGGCACCGTTTCATACACCTGTAATTCCCAAAGTCTGGGAGACTGAGGCAGGTGGATAGAACTCAAATTTAAGCTCTGCCTGGAAAGTTTAGCAACTTAAAGAGATCCTTCCTCAAAAAAGAAAATTTAAAAGGGCTAAAGATGTAGTCAGTACAAAAGTCTTGTGTTCACTCCCTAGTACCACAAAAACAAAAATAGTTAATGTATACATTTAAAATAGAAATTATATCTATCAGAACACCATGCCTGCTCTTAAGGAGATATCTTCTCTTTCATTTATTCTTAATTCATAAGTAATTTTATTAAATATTTGCTGTGTGGGAAGACTTTGGGAGAAAGGGATCCAACAGTGCATAGAGAACTACAGGTAGACTAGTCACCAGAAAAAAAGGGGTGCACACAGAATGCTAAGAGAACAGTGAGGAGGTGCTTGCCAACCAATGGAGAGCCATAAAAGGCAAAATCTAATGTTCAAGTCCAAGTGAAGAAGAGACTAAGGAGACCCTGGCTGAGAAAAACTAATGTGTACAAAGAGGGCCAGCAGCTGCAGTGGGACAGGTCTCAAGCCTGGACTTTGTCCTGCTGCTATCCATTGACCCCCCAGGTTAGTAGGTTCAATCAGTGACTCATAATAAAGGCTATTAAAATAGTGCTGACTGAGAGATGACAAATCTCTCAGTCAGCACTATTTTAATAGCTTAGAATTTTAGACAGATCTGACCTAGAGACAACACAGAAGCCAAAAGCTATCATTATAAGTTACATACAAAGTGCCTCCACTTCAGAATTTACAGCAGTGCCTGAGGTGGAGCCTAAGGAGATACATGGATTATAAAAACAAAAACTGCTCAATGGGTTAACCCATTGATGAGTTCCTAGATGAATGGGCTGTTAAAGAGGGGCTTAGTTGGAGACAGTAAGGCACAGGGACCTCTTTCTTCACCCCAGTCCTCTCCCTCTTGTGCTCTCTCTCTCTCTCTCTCTGCTTCCTGGATACCCTGAGATGGGCATCCGTCCTCTGCCAGGCCCTTCTATCATGCTGTTTCTGTCTTGGACCAACTAACCACAGACTAAGCCCTCTAAAACCATGAACCAAAATAATCCTTCTCTGCATTAAGTTGTACACATGAGGTGTTTTGTCCCAGCCACAGAAAGCTTATTAATACAGCCATAAACTGCAGATCAATCAGAAAAGAGACAGACAACATGGCACTGTAGACCTCTTTTTCAGGAAGTTTGGATGGGAAGTAAAGACAGAGGTTGAAGTGGAGGAAGAAAGAGAGTCAAGGCAGTGCCTTTGTTGGCATTATAATGGAGGACATTTGAACATGTCTGTAGATACACAAGGAAACAACCAGCAGAGAAAGAGACACAAGATCTTAGAGTAAGATCATAGTTTATTCCTGGTCCAGGGATTGCAGAAACATTAGAGGGAGTGATGTGAAGAGACAGGAAACAGTGATCATAGAATTAAAGAACTGAAACAGTGGAGCGTTTTGCAGCCAGATGCTAGAGATATGACAGTAGGGAAGAGTAGAGGTAAAGGCAACATGATATTAGAAAAATTAGCCTTTGGGATATAATATTGGTTTTGAAAAAAACATATTATGAGAGAGAATAATATTGAGCCAGGAAATAAATCTTCAAGAAAAGAAGGTAAGTTAAGGAAACAAAACAAGGAACAGCGTCCCTTTTGAGGCTGAGGAGAAAAAGAACATAAAAATGCTCCTGAATGTGGTGGAATGGGGGAAGTGCAGAGTGAGATCAGAATGGGAATGACTTGGTATAATCAATTCTCGTTTAAAAAATCAGCCTCTGGTCAGGGTGGCACTCTGCTCTGCTACTCAGTACTTTTATCAGAGGGAATATCCCAAGCCACAGCAAGACTGTCCTCTGCTCCCATAAGCCCTGCCTGCTTTCTCTGCCCTGGACCCCTCAGACCGTATGTCCTTACAGGCACGCCCTTACCAAGTTTGGACCCATGATCAGGCAGAACCCAGGCTCTGACTCATTCCTGACCCCAACAGCTTCCCACATTCTCAGTTTGCTCCTATCTCACACCCTGCTCCAACTCTTGGAAGCCCTTTCACTGTACCTTCTCTAGAACTTAGTCACCCACCATAAAATCTTCCGTGTCATTAATGTCTTCCCTAAATCCTTCTTTCCCCTTTTTAATTCTCACAAAAACACCTTCTCTCTAAAGGCTGCTGTTTCCCCAAGAAGCTCTCAGAGTAGGGGCAAGTTTCCTGCCCATTGGAATGGATATAGGGTAGATGTCATCCTGTTCCTCTTTGCTACTTCCAGAATATTCTTGCTACTTCCAGAATATTCTTACTTCTTCCCTACACACCTACGGCTGCCACTGTTGTGTCAACAGCCTGCACCATCCTTCTGCCTCCTAGCTGTAGTCATCTGCCCATCCTCATCCCGAGCCCTCCGGTCAGGAAGATTTTATTTCTAGATCAGTATTACTCTCTCTATGCTTTTACAACACCAAATATTAGATTTCAGAGGATTACTTTCTAATTCATTTTTGTCTTCCTTACTCTCATATCTCTAGCCTAGATCAAGAGCTGCAAAATCCTCCATAATGTCAGTTCCTGAATTCTCTGCCCTAAAATCACATCATACTTCCATAGCCCTTCCATTTCTACTGGCCTACAAAACTCTTTCACGACTTTCCCTCTTTCTTCAAACACCTGAAATCCTCTTCCCCATTCTTACTCTGAACTCATGACTTCATTTCCCATCTCACTTATATTATTGAAGCAATCAGAAAAAAGCCTTAAAGTTCCCCAAAGTCACACCTACTAATCCACCTAAGTCTAGTGCCTTCTGTGGTCTCCAGCCCTGATACTGTGCTCCTACTGAGGCCAACCCTCACTTGAATACATTTTTTTCACTTACATCTGTATACTCACCAAGGCCTTGTTAAAGGCCCACTAAATGCTAAGCACTCTTCCAGAAACAGGTGATAAAACAGTGAACAAAAATTCCTGCCCTCATGGAACTTACATTCCAGTGGAAAGAAACAGGCAGAAACAAATAAGCAAAACATGTAGTATTTCCATAAATACTATGAAGACTTGCTGTAAGGATATTGCAACAACCAACAGGAGATAAAATGATGGGTTAAACTTGGAATGTTGCATTGGTAAAAAGTGTTAGAAATATTTTTAAAAGGGAAAATAGAATTGGAGGATAAATATGAGAGATAGTCTAGAGACAAGATGAATTAAAAAATTTAACCTGTATAACTGCAATAAATGGCTATTCACTGAAGTGGAGAAAATAACATTCGACACTGGTTTGAGAAAAAAGATTGAGCTCAAATGTGTAATGCCCAATGTACAAGTGGAAATGTGAGCAGGAGAGTGGGATTAGGAGGGAAGTCTGCGCTAAAATTGCTAGGTTGTTATGCACAGGTGGTATTTAAAATCATGAGATTAGATGCAGTCACCAAGGGAGTACACACAAATAGGAAAATGAGGTCTGTGTTTGCCCTCCACAGACTCTAACAGCATGTATACACCAGCTGAGGAAGAATTAGAAAGGTGACATGGGAGTTTGAAGGAAGACGGAAGAGCCCACCACATTGTGGACAGCAGAGAGGAGAAGCCCTGTCCAGACTAAAGGCCTGACAGACTCCCAAGGACCCAAACAAGTGTAAATCCTCCAATATGTAGGGCGGCAAGTTACCTGGCTGTCTGAAGTCCCTGAGCAGTCTACCACAGCCACAACATAGCATTTGTAAAAAGTGATGTTTTCAGGTGGTTTGGGGCAGACAAGAGGGCTTTGGCTCAGAAAATAGACATTGTACTACAGTGACTGTTTGAGAGAGCACCCTGGGGTTACAATATAAAATGAGGTATGGTAGTTCTAGAAGATTCTAAAGTATCGGCTTTGAACTTGAGAAGACTAGTTGAGAGGAAGGGCACTGAGCTTGTAAAGGTCAAGAAACTGTGAGGCAAGAATGTACATAGACTTGTGAAAAGGAAAGCCATGCTGGGCTGTATGAAGACTGGGCTTCACAAAGAAACTGAGAACATGCTGGAATCTTCTGGACTAAATGTGGAAACTGGGTCAGAAGACTCAGGAATAGGTTATGTGGGCCTCTAGGTTATCAATTAGTGATAATTTTGTGAGCATGAAATAAAACAAAAAGAGCTGTATATCCTTCTAGTTGTTTTCACCCAAGTTCTAGAACATCCTAATGAAATAATTCTGGACCATTTATTACAAGGCATAACTTTCTGTTAACTAAGACACTATTTTTGGGGCAATTTTTGGCAATTTTTCAGACTTGAATATCTACTACAGCAATACATAGTACTAAGCCTTTCTATCTGTATTTTTTCTAGAGAGATTTTGTTATAAGATTAAACTCATCAATATCCTGATGTAACAGATAGTGACCGGAACAAGAAAATCACCAAGGGACATTCAAATAATCCATCATGTTAGAATTTCATATGAGCAGAAAATAAAGATAATCCTTAAAGTATCAAGAAGAAAGAGATAATACTGTGACTTTGCCCCAGATTCTGTAGGGAGATCTGCCCTTACCCTCCCACATTATGACTATAGGTCTATCCACACAAAATTTAAATCGCCAATATGAAAGACTTCAGTATAAGCATAATGTGGTAATGATATGCAGGTAATCAGTATAGAGTCAACTAATTTTACCTTCCAAACCAAAGCATACACAGTGATGAAAATTTGTTTTTCCAAATGCCTTGTACAACTGTATAATTCAAATATGTCTTGAATCCCTAAAATATAGAACTCCACAGTTGATACATTTGATAGCTTTAATTTTATTGAATAAGAGAAGAATGAAATTTGAATAAAAACAGATGTTTCAGTGACTAGGATATGCTTTTATCACAATACTATCAAAGAAATTTCTGAACATAACCAGATGCTAAGAATGAAGGCAATAGAAGTAAAATTATTTCCTTTTACATTATTGGCATATTTTTCTACAGAACTATCTGTGGTCAATGTAAAAATTCCTCACCAGTGTAGGAAAACAGTTTCTCACTTTGGTCAAACCAGTATGTCATTATAGAGAGAAGAAAATCTAATAGGACTAAAAGCTTGTTCACCTTTCAGGTAACTGTTGGAGAGTAGCAAAATCAGGAATATGTTCCTGTCCGCATATATAACCTCAGAAGAACAAAAAAGCAATTATTTGTTATTCCTTTTTAAGCTAATAGTAGAAAAACTAGCATGGAGTTCTTTTTACTGCCTTTACTAAGCATCTTTTTATCTTACCAAAAATGGAAGATTCGACTATAAAGAATTTTAGATTGAAAAAGATTTGAAATTATACTGATTACATAATGCAGCAATCTAATGGAGTCACTTATTAGCCAGTTGACTGCTGAATCAATCCCTTGTTCAGGAAGGAAAATAAAATATTTGCGATTTACTGCATAATATGTGGCCAACTTCCAATGGAGTTAAAACATGAATTGCTATGGTGATGAAGACTCATTTTCTACACAAAGCAGAACAGATGCTTTTAATAGCATTGTACTTGTTACTTGCCAATTAACACTTTCAGTTGTCAATGCCATTTAGCCATCTTAGTTTCTATCACAGAGAAACTATTTTAATAATAGAAATCAGAACCGAACAGATTAAGATATCTGCTACACATGCTTTGAAATGCTCACGATCTCTGAAACTAACATCTTCCCTCCAGAGAGCCATACAATTTGAGAAACTGTTCTCCCCAGGGCCACGCAGGCTGAATGCTCCTTTATAGTCTTTGCACCTTTCTTTCTTGCATTTCACTCAAAGGTCGCATCCTGCCTTCCAGTGTGGTGCCCGCACTCACAGATGGCCACTGGTCTCTCCCGAAAAGCAGGCATTAGGAGGCATGTGAGCATGACCACCGGCGTGCCGAAGGCAGTGCTGAGCATTCGCTTTACCCAATGAGCAGTTTTGCCTTTCTCTCTAACGTAGATCGCATTTCGTCTCCACACACAGCCAAATCGATCTGCACCCAGGCAGCTCTCGCGCACACCCTCCTGCAGCAGACACGGGAACACGATGCACTGCTTTTAAAAGTTATTGAAAGCATTAAGCAAAGATCTCCTTTTACCTGGGGTGTGGTCTGAACGCTCCCTGCTAGGATGCACGAGTTCATTTGGAAATAATTGTTCTCGCAGTCACTCAGAAGCCCCTGTTCTGGAAGCATTGATTCATCACATATGGGAGTGAACGAGCCGATGGCTGAGGTGGGAAGAGAGCCTGTTACTGAAACAACACACACACACACACTCGCACAAGGAAAAAAAGCAAGTCTAAAAGGAGGTAAAGCAGAATCCTCCCTGAAGCAAGGAATGCTGTCAGCTCCAGAGTGTAGATTTATGTTTGGGCAATTTTCACACTGGAGTCGACGAGAGGTCACACAGACTACTAAAATGGGATCTGCAGAAGAAAAAAACTGCCACCTATGTGTTTGTCCTCTTTTCTTTTCACTCATATATTCCAATTATATATTCTATGAAAGGAAAAGTCAGATTGTGCAGCAGTGAGAAGCCGATTGCAGTGGGCCCCGGTGTCTGCCAATCTCAGTGACCAGGTGGCCACATTCACAGGGGACATTTAGAGATACAAATGCATGCACACACTGTGTCTAAATAAAGATCTAGAAAACACACACTGCAGTGATCACTGCAAAAAGTCAATAGCTTCAATTACCAGTCCCGGGAGTACAAATTGCAAGCAATGATGTAGGAGCCTCTATAGTAACTGAAGCTTTGCTGTTAACAGAACTAACTCTAAAATAAAGCTTAGAATCAAAGAGTTGTCAGAACAAAATTCCATTCCAACATTCCTGGAAGACAGTGAGCGTCCTAACTGCAGATAAACAAGTCTCAAAATTTCATATGAGAGACAGATTACAGTCATCATCATTCAGTATTTCTATTTTCTAGTATTGATTTTTCTCCAAATCAGTACTATCATCTCCACAGTGTTTGTGTGTTAGTGGTGAAATATGTGGTGTTGAAAGGGCCAGGCCAGTGGTGGTGAACCTATGGCACACAAGGGCTCTCTGTTGGCACATGAGGCATTGTATGAGTTGTCTTTTCTCAACTAAAACCTCAGTACTCAGATTTAATTGTAGTGTTGGCACTTTGTGATAAATGAGTAGGTTTTGGGGTTGCAGTTTGGGCCCCCAGTTTCACCAGCACTGGCTGAGGCTATGGGAAGGGATGAAAGTTTTGTTGTAGGAAGACCTAGATTATTTCTCCTACATTTCATCGTTATCAAAAGCCTGAGTGTTTGGAAACATTGCAAGTAAAAGAACTGTTGAAAATGACTCTATGATAAGTAGGAAAAGTTATTCTGAATAACAGTACATCTTGACATGGAAATGGTGTTAAGTGCTGCATTGTATCACTAAATAAAGTGGCATCTTCTTTCACGGCATATGAGACCCAGAAAGGAATATAATACAGTCTTCCTTACAAAGTTCACAATCCAACGGAGAATATAAAACAGGTATGAAAATGACAGAGCCACTAGACACGTAAACCAATGGGAAACTTGTTTTCAATGCAGTCTGACTGGAGAGACTAGACTTGAATTGTCAACAGATACCATGGTGGAACTCTGGCTTCTCTGTGATATTAGCTAGAGCAACTTTGAGGACAGTGAGATGACAGCCACCTGCCAGGGAGTAATTTGGGAAGATGGCATTTGGACTACACTTGGAAGGATGCATGCATGGGAACCTGTGATGGTGAGTGGGGCAAACAGCACTGATTTTAAATAAGGAAGAAAGTTTGAGTGAAGGTCCTGGTTGAACAGTGAGCACAGTACATAGCAAGGATGACAGAGGAGCACAGGAATCTAAAATCCAATCATCAGCTGGCTGTGCAGCTCAGACAACTGGTAAACCCCTCAGAGACTCGGACCGCTCACACATGAATATGGAACAAATAGTGCTTCCTTCAAAGGATCCTTGGAAGAGTTATAATTAGATTCAGTATGGGAAATCTGTCTTACTCATATTGGTACTCTTATTCTTCCATTTGATATGTTACACCAACAAGAGTAAAGGCAATCAGACTGAAAAAGCAGGTTAAATTTCTATTTTCAGAGATCTTGAATTAAAATGTTTCAGCTTTATCCAGAGAGGATCAGGAAAGAAGGAGCCATACATACATAAATTCGTGTGTTTCAGCAACACTCTCCATCAGAGGAACCACTACCAGCTCCAAGTCCTAGTGTGTGGCTGTTTCCCTGAGGGAGAGTGTCCAGCTCTTTGTCAGTGGCCCATTTTATTCTGAGTTCAAATAGTTGTGAGACTTTCTGTGTCTCATTCTCTTTTTCCCCCTCTCTCTTTTCTCTCATTCCCTCCTCTAACATAATGTTTAGGCAAGCTAACACACATTAAGGAGGAAATAATACTTCAACCCGTGTCTTTTACCCTGCACAAACCCTCTCCTCAATCACTTTAAAACATGAGAACCAACTAAAATAATCCATTATTTTGATATTTTGCTGCATTGTTTCTATTTTGGAGGTAATAGTTCTCTAGTAATTTTCTTGTCCTAATTTTATTACCTGAGGGTTATAAACAATTCGCTCTCATTTTTACTGAAATCCGAGCAGTGATGTCCATGCTTTATAATAGCAAGCCGCAACCATCTGCTTAGCATCCACATGTAGCCTCTCAGATCACATGTGTTTAGGGTAATGTCTGTGGAAACCACCCTCATTTTAATAGAAAGTGGGGCACCTGGTCATAAAAATAAGTCAGTCTTGGATGATAAAAGGCATATTACTATGGAGGTTTTTCTCCAATTAAAACCAGTATTCTCTAGATAAAAAGTTATCCATGTTCTCTTCAAACTTTCAATGGTCTATCTGCCACTAAGAAACACAAATGTCTCTGTTGAGTAACCTTTCCCCAAAAGAAAGTACAGGATGTTGAAGTTTACAGCAGACCAATACAATCCGAAATTCTCCCTAAAGTCTGGCAGTATTGATGATTAATGGGAGCATCCTTTACCTTTCTTGCTAAAACAGATATTCCTACAGCACCACTGAGCCACAAAACTTAAATATTCTTTTTAAAATACATAATATACAAAAATAATCTTCCCTCTTGACACGAGAAACAAATTTAAGGAAAAAATAGATGAGTCTACAAAAAGTTTGCCAAGAATGAGGAAGCGCCTAAACAGATTCAGCTGCAGTGCTCTTTAGCCAGTGGCCTGTCCGTGTTACACCCTGAGCTCCATAAAAAAAGTAATGAAAATCCCACTTATTGGCTTCAGTAAGCTTGTACTGAGTGCTAGGCTCTCTTCTGCACTCTGAAAGATGTCACTCTATTGTCAAACTAGCTTAGAATCCCCTGATGGAGACACCTTCTCAAGTGACACCTATGGTGGGTGAAATAACAAGAGACTCTAAAGTTCTGTGCTGAATGCATTCATGTGGAGTTGGGGTCTTGAAGTGTTCCCAGGGGTATCTTACCCCTAGCTTCTGCGTTCTCTGGTCCTATTTCCGGTTATCAGCCTCAGAACATTTGTCCTATTTCACTCAGGTGGCTTGTTTATCTAACTTAGGAGATGAGAATCACCAGGAATTTGGATCTCTGTCTCCTGAGTAATGAATAATTCCAGGGATCCCAATCAAGATTATCCCACTTCACCCACACAGAAGTGGGAGCATGAGAGTTAGTGCGAACACTGATATCTCCTCAACAACGTGTAAGATTCCGTCCTAGTTAGAACTGGGTATCTGTAATGCTGCTACAATTGTTCTCACTGCTTGAATTTTCTCTTCTTCTTGGGAACAGCATTCTAGTTAAAACAACACTAATAGGCCTTTAATTGAGATAAATAAGAAGCTTTAAAGCACTGGACATAATTAGGTATTCAGAGTGGAAATCTAACACCTCTATTTAGCATGATTAGATATTAAGAAGCAATGACTAAATCCCACACATGGTAGAAGTTGAAAGAAGAACAGAGATGATGGGGAGAGTCCCCCAACTACCTGGAAAATGTGGGGCTGAATCATTGGCTTCACTTGGCCCCCGGAACTCCATTTCCTCCTGTTCTGCTTCCTACTTTCCAGACTCTCTCTGTTGGGTGCCATTGGACGTCTAAGCCTTGACAAAAAGCCCAGGGGTCACCCTGACCCCAGCCAGATCCTCAGCTTTCCATAGTGGGTTCCAAATCTATCGTAGCCTGGAACGTCCTCCCTGTCCTCATATGACAAACATACTCAGCTGGACATCTCACAGACTTCCAAAAACTGTCATGTCCAGAGCTAACTTAATTGTACTTTTTCCAAAGCTTTTCCCTATCCTCCCAAGTTCTCCCTTGGAATATCATGTATTCTTGCTTCTTACTATTTCTATGTAGAGATAGGTAATGTTTGTAGTTTCTTGGAGAAAGCATCAGTTCATATGGACCAATACTTTCATATCAATTTCTCTGTTTCTCATAATCCCCCATCAATATAGAAATACATCCGGTTGACTGTCCCTGCCAGATATTTCCAGGAAGTGAATATATGTAACGATTAATGTTGCATTAATCTCGCTTCTCATGCAAAATACTCCCGTGGCCTCCTTCCTCACCCAGAATATAAGCCAACCTGTGTAATGGCCTGCACCCCGCACCATCTGGCTCCCACTGCTGTCTCCCTTACTCTCTGACTTCCAGCCACAGTGACCTTCAGGCCGTCCTGGAACATGCTAACCCCACTCCCTGCCTGCTCTTCCTTCCCATACATCTCTGCTCAGAAGTGACGTTAATAACAAAACATCCCTTACTGCCCAACAGCAAAGCACAGCCCCACTTTCATGCCCTTCTATCCTCTTCCTGCCTCTAGCTCATGCTGTTGTTTTCCAGAGCGCTTCCCAGCCTCAAATGACTGCTTCTTGTCTAACTTGCTTCATTAGATTTTAAACTCCCTGAGGGCAAGGATTCATTTTTCATCACTGCTATTTTTACAGCCCTAGAGTAACTTGCACACACAGGCTCTCCACAAATATCTGTCCAGTGAGCTTCTGGACTGACAATGGTCTATTTATTTGTAGACATTTCTTAAACTTATTTCCTTCTAATGGAAAGGATAATAATTTTGGCAAACTCTGAATTGACTGTCCAGAAAAAAATAAACAAACAGAGCCAGCCTAATCTCATTTCTTCATTCCCTTAGAACAGCTGTCATAGGTCCTTACTAAGAGCCAAAGTGCAGAGCTCAAAGAAAATACCAGACAGAGTCACTGCCCAGGACTCTGCCCTACAGATGCCTTCGGGAAGAGACCCCAGAGTGGTCAGAGCCCTGGAATGCCTTTTGGTTTCAGATTTTCCACCGGAAGGCTGAGGCCTCTTAATTTCGCAGGGCCCATTTGCTTAGAGAGTATGATTCCAGATCACTGTTACCCAGTGCGCACCCCTTCAAATAGCTATCTTGCAGGTCACAGAGGGCAGCAGATCCAACCACTGTAGAGCCGGGGATGCTTGGTATCCCCTGTTTGGAGGCACCTCACAGGCATGAGGCCTTGGAGGCATTGTGTAGCCCAAGTTTCCCACATTTATTCAGTCACAGACCTCTTGCTTACATTTGTACACAGCCCTCCCACTCACAACATAAGCTGCTGAAGTGGACAGCCCAGAGGGTCTTCCTCATGTCATGTTTAATGAATGCATGAGAATAAGGCTTGGGACAGGGACAGGGAGGTCCCACCAAACCAGTAAGTGAAATGTTGTTCATGGTTTTGGCTAAGAAGAAAGCATATGATGGGTTGGGGACATAGCTCAGTGGCATAAGCACCTGCCTGGCAAGTGCAGGGTCCTGAGCTTGATTCCCGGTACCATAAATAAATAAATAAGAAATAAGAAAAAGATTTTTAAAAGAAAAGAGAAGAAGAAGAAGGGGAAGAAGAAGAAGAAGAAGAAGAAGAAGAAGAAGAAGAAGAAGAAGAAGAAGAAGAAGAAGAAGAAGAAGAAGAAAAGGGAAGAAGAAAGTGTATGAGGTACAGATCAACAAATGTTCCATGCAGTCAAAAGAAAAGAAAAAAAAAAGTGCATATATTTCAGGTCTACCTACTGTAAGTCCAGTCATGCCACCAGTAGCTCACAAACAACGCACTCAGCAGCACAGGAGGGTGAGGCATGGACTAGAAAACCGTGGAGTATCTCCAAAGAAATACTACACAGGTGTGTGCATGGCAAATGGTTGGAAATAAAGCACATTATATAATAAAGCAAATCTCTAATGGAAATTCTCGTAGATTTCACAGTGAATCTCTTCTATGTACATCAGAAGGAAAATTAAAATTCTAACACATGATACACTTCATAAAGTCTTGTTTTTTAAGTGGAGAGCGAAGCCAAAATCATTGAAGGAGGCTGGGGATTTAGCTCAGCGGCATAAGCGCCCACCTTGCACGTGCACAGTTGTGAATTCGATACCTGGTACCCATAAAAAAAAAAAAGTAAACCAAAATCATTGGAGGAATCCTGCAGTTCTGCACAGGAAAAGACAGTATATTTATTTTCAATGTGACTGTGATAAAATTTAGGGTTTTTTACCTAAAAACAAAAGAGGAAACAATACCATTCTATTTTATGTCCTTGATATATTTCCATGTAAAGAACGCCTGCAAAAGCCTTTTATCACAGCCCCCAGGAAACATTTTGTCTACATTTCCCACTTGAACACTGTGTTCAAAAGTGTCACTTAGGCGGCTCAACATGAAAGGGTTTAACTGATTATTCTAAGAACTCTAAGCTCTTCGAATTCAGGCTCTGCTCTCCAAGCCAGTCATGAACCCTCCAGCCCACAGGCCAGCACCTCATAGAAAGGAACCACGATAGTCCACATTCTCCCACCTGAGTGATGTCTTGACTTTCAGAAACGATTGCACCTAATTAACTTCTTCATACTCACACATTACACCGGTAAGACCAAATAGAAGAGCAAAGCCATGTATACCAAGAAAAGAACTGCTAGTTACAATGCATGATTTATATTTAACCTTAATCTAGAAATTCTTTTCACTTGTACCTCATTGAAATACGTAGCTCTTCACAGAACTAGGAAGGCAGATGTTTTGTCAGTTTTGTCTGAAGCTGCTTAACCTTGATGGGAAGAATTTTAAACAGGAAGAGAGAGAGCAATACAAGACTAGACTAGCTAGCTGTGGTAGCACGCAGTTGTCATCCCAGCACTTGGGAGGCTGAGGCAGGAAGATAGCTGCAAGTTTGAGGACAACCTGGCCTACAAAGTGAGTTCAAGGCCAAGTGGAACTCCTATCTCAAAAAGACAAGAAGAAGGAGGAGGAGGAGGAGCAGGAAAAGGACGAAGAGAAGGAGAAGGAGAAGGAGGAGGAGAAGGAAAGGAGAAAAGAGAAAGAAAAAAGAAAAGAGAAGAGAAGAGAAGAGAAGAGAAGAAAAGAAAAGAAAAAAAGAAAAGAAAAGAAAAGAAAAGAAAAGAAAAGAAAAGAAAAGAAAAGAAAAGAAAAAATTGACTTGACAAATTGTACCCATAATACAGTGGGAAGAACATGGGCTTTAGCTCAGTCATACGAGCGTGGGGTCCACTACTTGTCACTCGCAAGCCACACACCCGCAGGCTGACTCTTTACCTCTCTGAGTTTTAGTTATGGCCTTAAAATGCTTCATACAAATGGGGCCACTCCTAAGAGTGAAAACGGAAGACACTGTGTTTTTGTCCTTTGTTTCCTGTTTTGTTTTTTTGGTATCAGAGATCGAACTGGTGACCATGCACTGGCCCGGCAGGCGCTGGTGCTGCCGGCTAAATCCCCGACCTGTAGACGCTGGTACTGATTACAGCAGGACAAGTGCGAGGCAGGATTCTTCAGAGCAAGCTGTGAGGTAAGCAGGTCGCTCATGACGGCAGCAGTGATGTCTCCATGCTGACTGCAGCCGCTAAAGCCTGACACAACGTGCTAGGTAAGAAGTGCGGCCAAAGCACGTTAAACAAACTCACTGTTCCGTCCTCATACGTGGGGATTAGGTGTTTATGAGAGATTAAGACTTTTGAGGGGCGTATGGTGTTGCTTTTTCTGTATGTTTTCTCCCAGTCAGATTTTATTGGTACATTTTAGATGCTTACATTGATCACATTCATCATGGAGGATTTGTATCTGTATATGCTCTAAGCTTGTTTCTTTCTCTTTTTCCCCCTCATTCCCCTACCCTCCTGTGTTTACAAACAGGAAGGTAAGTGGGACTGTTCCCCCACATGCCGTCCCCACTCCATGCCTCTACACCATTCTGAGCTCTCAGAAATGCAGATTCCGTGCTGGACATTTTAGTTTATGTCACCAGCATGACAGCTGATGACTCACAGCAGACCTCGGAAGGCTTCCCTGACCCCCTGGATTTTTACAACATCTGTTCCACCTTTTCTCAGTGCCGTTCGCATCTGCGTAGTGTTTGCCGCCCTAAAATCACGTGATTAGATAGCGAGACCTTCAGTGGTATATGCATCTCAAGGAGCTCCCTGGCAGGTCTGGGAAGAAGTGAGAGTAACGTAATCACTATACTTTTTTCTTCGCTCTGAAGATACAGCACACAGAGATAGCAAACACATCAAAAGTCAAAGTGCTGGCCGCTGCAGAGACACATGAAGGACCCCGCATCCAAGGGTGGGAGGGGCTCAATTCAGCGCATGTGTGAAGCTAAGAAGAGCGTCTCTGTTCTGGGTCACTCCGGCTCCCCTGGAGAGCCATGGTCTGCTACCCTGACCCCCTCACGTAACTTCCCCCACTCTTACTTACAACACGTAGAAAACTCACTTACCTACAACACGTAGGTAATGCTGCTTTTGATACTTAATATATCTTGCATTTTTCACTAGCCAGCAAGAGAGTCATACTGTCCATTCGACAAGTACACAAATGAATCTCAGAAGATTAAATAACTTGCTTGAGCCATCAGGCAATGCAATTAGATTTGAACTCAGGTCTGCCAGGCTAGAAGCCAAGTTCATGCTCTTGCGTACTTGCTTTCCTCTTCTGCCAGTCTTATCTTAAACACACCCACTTACAGAAAAGGGGTAAGAGAGACAGTAGAACAGGACACATTGCAATGCAGTGGACAACAAGGGCTTTGTCTATGATATGATTTCTGTGCCGGGAAAATGCGCTCTGATAAACACTTTTCGCGAGCCCCCAGGGCTCAGAATACTGCTATTGACTTCTGTGTTTCGTAGTTGTTGTTCTCTTACTGTCTCTAAGTCAGTTCTGGCTATGAAAGCAAGGCTTGGTTATTGGGGACATAACTTCAGGTGAAAATGAGATACAACCAAAGGGTACAATTCTATTGTCTGTGGTATGAGTGCTAAAGCTACATGACTCTAGATATGGATAGATGCAAACAGGCAGAGGAAAGGAAAGTGTTGCTGAATGGTTATACGTGGTTAGCATAAGTAGTTAGGAGCCAAAACTATCTTCAAAACTATCTCAGGTACAGTGAGAGCTCCACGCTGATGTTTAACACCATTAATTTATTATTCTGGTAACTGGAAATAGGGGTGTCCAGCATGAGATTCAGATTCAAATAGCAAATCAGTGTACTTTTAATCGACTCTGTGTAGCTTAACTGCCATGGACTTTAGTTTTCTTCTTTTATAAAATGGGAATAACAAAGGTGCTCAAATCCACAGGAGTGTAGTGAGAACTGAGTGGCAAGACACATCAGACTCCCATCACACGGCCTTGCATGTAGTTAAGTACCCAATAAATATTTTTAATTAAGCTCACTGGTATAGTTGAGATACACACAATGATCACGTTCACCATAGGGAATTTCTGCCTGTATTGGTATAGTTTAATTCCTCTCTTTTTCCCAATCCCCTCTCTTCCCTTCAATTCATCCTCCCCTCCCGATTGACAAAGCCTTGTTTACATTTATCCTTTTTAAAATCACTTTCCCTCTTCCTTTTTTTTCTTTCCCACTTCCCCCACCCTAGTTCTTCTTTGCTTTTAAACAGTTTCTTCACATTTCACAATATCTATTGTATATATTGGTCCTTATTTACTATTTCGGTTTCGTACACCAGACACACAATGCGATGTTTACACCTGTGAGTCCAATTTGTTTCACTTAGGAGTGTGGTCTCAAGTTGCCTCCATTTCCCTAGAAATGCCCCAAATGTATCCTTCTTTATGGCAGAGTAGTACTCCATTGTGTATTTAAAAACCCACATCTTCTTTATCCATTCTTTGGTTTATGATCTTTACCTCTATCTGATAAAAGCCATTTATGACAAACCAGCCAGCATCATACTAAAGTGTCAAAAATCGAACGATTTTACTCTAAAATCATGAACAAGACAAGGATGTCCCCTATCACCACTCCTATTCAGTATAGTTCTGGAAACACTAGCAAGAGCAACCAGACAAGAGAAAGAAATAAATGGAATAAGGATAGGGAAGGAAAAAGTTAAATTATCATTATTTGCAGATGACAAGATACTCTACATAGAAGACCCCAAAACTCGACCAAAAGACTAGTGGAGGACCAGGGAAATAGCACAGCAGCTGCCTCAGGAACACAAGGTCACGAGTTCGATTCCCGGTAGCAAAAAAAAAAAAAGAAGAAGAAGAAGAAGAATACTAGATTTAAAAACCAAATTCAGTAGCATAGCTAGATACAAAATCAACACTCAAAAATCAATAGCATTCCTGTATGCTAATAACAAACTCACTGAGAGAGAAATAAGGAAAACCATACCCTTCACAATATTTGTCTTTCTTTGTAGAATAGATTAAATGTATGATTTTTAACAACAACAACAAAAAAAAACCGATACTGGCATCACAATATTACTATATTTACATCTATGATTTTTTTCTTTAATGTTTTTATTCCACAGTAAAACAGAAAGGCAGATTGCGTGCGCCCTGACACCTGTCCACCATCATAGCAAAGACCTTTGTTTGATAAACCTCCGCCCCTGCCCACAGCAGCTGAACCTCGCTGGCCGCTGGACCGGACCCATCCAGAATCCCCCCAGGGCGTGGTCGGGGAGCAGCAGATGCCGCCTGGCTCCAGGCTCAACCCTGCACACCCGCAGAGACTGCTTCTTACAGGGCGCCCACCCTACTGCGCTGCGTCCCCCGGGGTGCGCGGGCCTGGGGACCAGCGCCCGTGGACTCTGCTGCCGGTTGCTGACTGAATGAGGAACAGAGCACCCTACTCAGAGAAAGCAGGTGGTGGGCAGCAAGGGTGCTGTGAGGCCGGGCAGAAGGGTGAAAGGAAGAGCACGCCTTTCCCCCAGCCCAGCTGGTCAATGGGACTCGGTCACTGACCGTGTTACTAACCGCCCAGGGGCTTCCCTGATGAAGTCACCTCAGATGTAAGAAACCCTGCTGGTTTAGAAACGGGGACTACTTCAAAGGTGAGACACCAGGAAGAGATGTAGCTGATGACAAGGAAAACACTGTTATTTCCTTTTCGTAGTGCACGGTGAAGTAACAATGAGGTATGAAGGAGGAAGATACTTAAGTAAATAAAATAACAGATGATTCAAAGTCAGTTTACGTCACGAAAAGGAAATTGAAAAAGTAACTGTCTAACCCCAGAAGTGTTCTTTCTTTTACCCAAATTTGACCACAGACAAACAAAGACAATATTGACATTTACAAGTAATGGGCCCTTAATTTCCAGACAGAAACTGAATTACCTAGCTCTTGGAAGTTTTGTGAAAATTAAATTAATGACCTATTCCCAACACAACCCCACCATCCAAGAAACTCTCCAGAAGGGTTAGTTATTATCATACTTTATACACAATGCTGATTTCAAAAGCAACTAATGATTTAACATTAAGTATGTGTTTAAAATTAATACATGCCAGTACCATGATCAGCACGTTTAAATTTCATAAAAATATTGTTACTGAATATCCTCCAAAATGCATTTCTTTAAATGTTTGATATCTCTTTATTTCCTGATCAGCTTTTATTATCCACCTTGATTTTCTGCCTGTACATTTCTACACATACTCAAACTCTATTATGATTTTATGAATTATTAAGTTCACATGTGAGCACATCTTCCTTCAAATCGTCCAGTACTGGCTCCCATCAGACTCTAAACAAACACTTTCCAAGAAGTCTTGGACTTTTTTAATATAAAAGTATGATTTTATTCAAAAAGAAATCTATTAGGGGCCGGGGATATAGCTCAGCAGTGCAGCAATTGCCTGGCAAGTACGAGTTCTGAGTTTGATTCCCAGTACCAAAAGAAAAAAAAAGCAATGTATCCTCAATGTTCTGGTGGAAACCTTCTAAGAATCACTTTCTAGTCAGAAGCACATCGCAGCATTAGTAAATTCATTACCTGAGGAGCTTAGGAGCACGGATCGGTCTGCGGTGGACAACCTGCGGATTCCAATACACTTGCACAGCTATATATATATATATTTTTTTTCTCAAATCAGCGTGACTATGTAGGAGATGAGTGAGCCTTTAAACTATGTGCAAATAAATCTGAGAGGTTCTAGTGACATTCAGCTGAGCAAGATGTAGGCATAAAGGAATTCAAGACACAAAAAAATCATTGTTCTAGTGCAAAGTTGCTCAAATGTTTTGCTGTAAAGACAAGAATGTCTCTTTCTTTCCAGACATATTTACCAAGGTCCATCGTGTATCATTTCGATTCTCTCAGTAAGATTACAAATAATAATGTAATGTATTTTCTCTCGAGATTTTAGACTTCATTTAAATTCTTTCAAAAAGTATAGTTATCTTTCTTTTAAAAACCAACATGGGAAATAAATATACAACAAAAGCAATCCTCATTAAATAGGGTTTTTTTTCCTTTTTAGGGAAAAAAAGATAATCATTACGTAAACAGCATTTCTGATGAAAACTTATCTGAGATTATCACCTCAAGAAAGATTTGTGAACTTTTCCCATTTACTACTTCAAAAATAATCATCACCTGTGAGTCCCCCAGCTCGACATGCATCCCATGCACAGTGTGTCCAAGGCCCTGGGTGCAAAAGGCAGCACCAAAAGCAACCATCCAGCCATTGTTTGGTTTTAGTAGCCGACCGCACCAGAGCTCCGCAGTGGGACCCCGGACTCGGCCCCAGCCTGGCCTCTGCACAGCCAGTCCATTGCTATCTTTAGTTTTCAAGATGCCAGGTTCTTATTATTTTAGCAAATCTGTCAGTTATGTCCATCATCTAAAAAAATACAGTAATATATTTAGATTATAATAAAAAAATTAAAACACCTATGCTGCTGGCTAAGTGGAAGGTTATGATGTCAACCTCTCTAGCTAGGAGGCAGTGCCCTGTGACTAAGCAGTGGGAGGTGAAAGCTGAAGGAAGTTTCCCTAACATGGCTGCCTTTCTTTATCCCATCGCCCTTCTTGCCATGGGGAACTGGGAAGCGATGGCCGGATCCTGAGCAGCTACATTAGCTCCCCATGGCACAAGCGTCACTCTAAAGATGACAGAACTAAAGAAATGACAGGAAGAACCCAAAGTGGTATCAGGGCCCACCCCTGCTGAACTTTTATTTATTTATTTTTTTTTATTTGAAAGAGAATAAAACAAAAGGGGGCAGTACAGAGCAGATCAGAACAGGACAACATAGGCAACAGAGTACTTTACATTAAGTCAACTGGACATCAACAGTAGCTAACACCATATCTCTTACTCTGCTATAGTTGAGCATAGTTTCAAATACAATAATATCAAACATAACACAATAGTATAAAGCCATGCATAGAGTGAAAGAATTATAGGGCTTTCTGAACTGAATAACAGAAAATGATCAATGGGTACTATAATATCTCATTTTTGTTAAAAAAGAAAAAAATTTGTTTGAACTATCACACATATTCAAATTCCAATAAGACACAATGTGATAGATAGAACCAACGGTAGTAGAACAAAAAAGCATTGTAGGACTTCTAAGAAGCATAATATTAAATCAGCAATAGCTGTCATAATGTTTTGTTTTCTTCAGAACAGCTTTTCATATCACCAAGTATGATATAGTCAAACAAAACAGGATAACACCATTCCAACTGATGATTTAAAACTTTTCAGACTTCGAAGCTATGAGATGGGGACTCATGCTTACCATAAAGTCTTATATACTCTTATCAAATCTCATATTAGGTAGACTATATGGTATGTACCCTTGTGAGTTTAGATTATTTCACTTCAGAGAATGGTCTCAAGTCGTGTCCATTTATTTATAAATATCTCGATGTGATCATTCTTTACAGCTGAGTAGTACTCCATGGTATAAAAATGCCACAACTTTTTTATCCATTCCTCAGTTGATGGGCACTTAGGTTGTTTCCAAGATCTGGCTATTACAAATTGTGCTGCTATAAACATGGGTGCACATATATCACTGTGGTATGATGTTTTCAGTTCTTCTGGGAATATGCCTAGAAGCAGAATAGCTGGGTCAAACGGGACTTCCATACCCAGCTTTTTGAGGAATCTCCAGATTGACCTCCACAGTGGTTGCACCAGTCTACACTCCCACCAACAGTGTAGAAGAGTTCCTTTTTCCCCACAGCCTCTCCAACACTTGTTGTTGGTAGTGTTTTCTATCTTGGCCATTCTTTCTGGAGTGAGATGGAAGCTCAGTGTGGTTTTAATTTGCATTTCTCTCATGACTAATGATGATGAACATTTTTTCATGTATTTATTTGCCATTC